>JAPMOR010046007.1:22679-57132 GCA_026543865.1 Argiope aurantia | reverse complement strand
TTAAAATCAGCAAGCGGATATCCTGTTGTCCGTTGCTGTTCAATATGCTGACCCCAAAAATTCGACCAAACTAGTTCAAAGTAAAAGTAAGTTTTAGAACACCATTACTTTGAACAATATTTGTTATTCAGCCAATACAATGTTTAAATTTCACTATAAATCCATTTATTCTAAGTATAATGGATATCCTAAAAGTGAATTTCTCTTAGCACCTGGTTCCTTAATAGACATACCTATATCCCCCCCCAAAAAAAAAGAAAAATCGAAAGTGGGCTTTTATTTAAAGCCGCGCCTCTAAACAATCTAGGACAATACTGTTGTTAATCCAGTAAAAGTTGTAGTGCGAAAAGACAGTCCCAACCCCCCTTCAAAAATCTTGAACGGATATCCGATTGTTGCCTCTTCATCTCAATAAGGCGATCGACCGCTCCAAGAAAAAGACCTCATCGGGGCCAAGCATCTCTGCGGACAAATTCACTCAACATAAAATTTCACTGCTCTTAAAATTCGAACGGATATCCTAAAAGTGAAGTTTTGCTAACCACCTGGGGAAGAGGTGCGTCCAAAAGCCAACCAAGAAGTAAAATTTTCGAAAGTGAACTTTATGTGGACCTCATAAATAATGGTAGAGCAAAAGGAAAGTCGTGTTTTCCCTTTCTAAAAAGGTGATGAAACAGGAAAAAGGTGTAGCCTCCAACTGGGTCACCGATTTTACAAACTATTTGATCTAAGATGATACACTTTTTCGTGTGTTCTTCAATATCGAACGGATATCCGAAGACACAAGGTGACGTCACACACTTAAAAGAACACTGAAACAGGGTGGGGGGAATAGATGAGAGATTTTTTTAAAGGCGCCATGGTCGGAAATTGGGGAAAAGGAAATGTGGAAGTGTTCACTTTCACCAAGACACCTTGATGCCCTAAAAACGCAAGTGGGTCGCCGGGCTTCTGAGCTGGTATTACCAGCTTTACCTAGCAACTGTTACGTAAGCATGTTGCCCCGCCTCTCACTTGTAACGCCCTCTAGCGGTATATGTAAAAAACCATCAGTCTTTGTAACATCATCGACGTAGCAGCACGCCGAAAGGCATAGCTCAAAGGAACTCCCGAAAGCGGAGAAACAATAAAATCTTTAAAAACCAAAAAAAGGTCCGTCATCATTATTGAACCTCTCCATTCTGGTCCTAGCGATCCGGAGACGAATTAGCGGAAATATGGAAAAAAATAAAACTCAAAAAGCCAAAGAGTTAAATAGAATCCGTGGAAGGATAAAGGCGAAACTAACAGGTATTAAAAAATTTGTTGAAAGTAGTTCAACGGTTGAAGAAGAAAATAAATTTATATTCAGCTGTCAACAAAAGCTGGCAATTGTGGGAGAAATAAAAAATGAATTGGAAATTTTATTCAAAGATTATTTAGAAATCGACGAAGATGAAATACTTAGCCAGAAGTGCGATCAAGAAATGTTGGATATCGAAGAAGAAAGAAACGAAATAGAGGTAAGTTTGAAATGCTTACTCTCTAATTATAATGTTAAAGAAAATGAAATTCTTAATATAAATGAGCAAAATTCAAATTTGAAAGCGTATATCAATCATATTGAATTAAAAACGAAACTTCCGGAAATTCCTTTACCGCTATTTTACGGAAAAATGGAAGAATTCAGTAACTTCAAAAATCAATTTATGTGTCTAATAAACGATAATACCGAATTAACGAATGATCAAAAGTTATTTTATTTAAAAGCTGCCCTCCGTGGTGAAGCTAAATTTATAGAAACAAGTGACGATACGTTTGACTCACTGTTTGCTGCTCTCGAAGAACGCTTTGAAAATAAGCGAGCAGTTGTTGATATTCACATTCGAAATATGCTAAAACTAGAAAAATTAAATTTTGAGTCTGCAAAAGGCTTACGAAATATCACAGACACAATAAATAAAAGTTTGAGAGGTTTAAAAAGTTTGAATTTAGAATGTAATGACTTAACAAATGCTATATTAGTAAATATAATATTAGAAAGACTTGACAAAGAGAGTAGAAAGGCATATGAAATGTCCATACAATCAAAACAAATACCTTCATTGAAGGAGCTCTTGCAATTTTTAGAATCAAGAGCGATGGTACTCGATCAATTAGGTAAATACCCTACAAGTAACAAATTCCAAAAGGAATTTCAAGGCGCAAGAAATAAGCCAAAAAACTTTCTTCTTAATGCGAATAAACTAAGTAATGTAAAGCCATGTATTTTATGTAAATTTGAACATCCTTTACAAAGATGCTCTGAATTTTTAAAATTGAGTGTTTCTAAAAGAATCGAGCTTTTAGAAAAATATAACATTTGTAAGAACTGTTTGAAACTGCATAAGCCACCCTGCAAATCCACATTCCTCTGCCGAAGCTGTCAAAAGTCAGGCCATAATTCTTTGATACATCTGGATACGCGCCTTGCAGAGGTCACGCCTCCAGGAGCGGGGGAGCAACTCAATGTAAACAATGACACTTCTAGCTCGTCTAGGTTGCCACAAAAACTAACCACTGATGCTGAGTCAGCGCTTACAAGTAACTCGAAACTATCTTCAACCATTCTATGCACCGCGCAGTTATTTATTGAAGATGCGTTTGGTCAAAAAATAAAAATAAAGGCCCTCTTGGATTCTGGGAGTTCGGTAAACATAATAACTGCAGATTTGGCCAATTCTTTAGATTTGAAGCGGGAAAAGGTTAATGCATCCATCTCTGGTATTAACGGAGGAGAATTCTTCGTTAAAAATAAATTAACCACTACCATTTTTAATGAAGACAATGATTTTTCCAGAACTGCATCATTTTTAATTATGCCTAAAATAACACATTTAACTCCTTCTAAAGAAATTGATATCTCAAAAATTAACTTCCCAAGTGAGATTAAACTTGCGGATAAGACTTTTCACATTCCTAGTAAAATTAATGCATTACTCGGATGTGAGTTGTTCTTTGATTTATTGAAGGCAGAGAAATTTAGATCATATGATAATTCACTCTTGTTACAAAATAGTGTGTTCGGATATTTAGTAACGGGAACAATCAACGGCAGAAATTCTCATTTCTTTTCTGGATTAATTTTTAAAAATGATAATCTGGAGAATTCTGTTAAAAATTTCTTTAACTTAGAATCTTTTCCTGGTGATAATACAGATGATTCAGTTGAATCAAAAACATATGAACAAACATACTGTGAGGAACATTTTCTTTCCACTCATAAGAGGGATAGTATCGGAAGGTATGTTGTTAAATTACCAATAATTGAAGAAAAACGTTCTACACTAGGCGATTCAAAAGAAATGGCAGAAAGGCGTTTAAATTTACTTTGGAAAAGATTAGATAAAAATAAAACAATGGCAATGCGATACAAGGCTTTTATGGATGAATATTTCCAGTTAAATCATATGGAAAGAATTTTAGATTATCCTGAAATTGCCAGTAGTGAATATTATATTCCTCATCATGCCGTATTTCGCCCAGAAAGCACATCAACACCCTTGCGTGTCGTATTTGATGCATCTGCAAATTCTAGCAATGGAGTTTCACTTAATTCCATTTTATTGAACGGCGGAACAATTCAACAGGAACTATTTTGTATCATCTTGAGATTCCGAACATATCAGTTTGTATTTAGTGCAGATATAAAGAAAATGTATCGCCAAATTTTGGTCGCAGAAGCTGATAGAGACCTGCAAAAAATTCTGTGGAAACCTAATAGATTTGCTCCTGTGGAAACATACAGATTACGGACTGTGACATATGGAACAAAATGTGCTCCATTTTTAGCCACTAGAACACTCAAGGCATTAGCTGAGAAAGAAAAAAATGAATTTCCTCGAGCATCTGCAGCACTTCTTACTGATGTTTATGTTGACGACATTTTAACTGGTTCAAATAACTTACCAGAAACCAAGGCTTTACAACAGCAGTTAATAGAACTTCTAAGTAAAGGAGGCATGCAACTTCACAAATGGGTTTCAAACCATCCTGGATTATTAGGGAATAATCAAAACTTAAATTTTGAATTTCCAGACTTAACAACAGTTAAAACGCTCGGAATGCAGTGGCATCCCACATCAGACATTTTCACGTTTGAAGTGACTGTCAGTTTGAATAACAGCTACTCAAAGCGGGAAGTCCTTTCAGTCATAGCAAGACTGTTTGACCCTTTGGGTCTTATCAGCCCAATTATAACTAGCGCTAAGATGTTTCTTCAGAGACTTTGGCAACAAAAGCTAAATTGGAATGACACAATTCCACAAAATGATTTGAATGACTGGTTAAAATTCTTAAAGGACCTACCGGCAGTGAACCAGTTAAAAATTCAAAGATGTGTTATCATCAAGAATCCCACCACCATAGACCTACATTGCTTCTGTGATGCCTCAAATAAAGCCTACGGTGCAGTCATCTATGTGTGCTCAAAAAATAAATCTGGTGAAGTGAAAACAAGTCTTTTGTGCAGCAAATCGCGAGTGTGTCCAATCAAGGAATCAACAACACCTCGTCTGGAGCTGTCAGCAGCACTACTTTTGACACGACTTGCATCAAAGGTGATTTCGATCTTACCAGTGACATTAAATCACGTCTATATGTGGTCAGATTCCACAATCACCTTAGCTTGGATAAAAACTCCCCCAGAAAAATTGAAACCATTTGTGTCCAATCGTGTTAAAAAAATTAACAGTTTGTGTCCAAATTATGACTGGAGACATATTAAATCTATAGACAATCCAGCAGACTTAATCTCTAGAGGAACGTCAGCAACAAATTTGATAAACAGTCAAATTTGGTTCAATGGACCACAATTTCTACAGTCTGAAATTCCCCATAAAAAGGATACTGTAAATTGTAATACAAATAATGACTTTCTGAAGGAAGTTAAAACTTCTTGTGAATTAATTTTGCTAACTAATATTTCTAGTGATTTCATTTGTGATATTTTAAATTTAAGTAACAACTATACTAAAATTTGTCGAATTGTAAGCTATCTTTTCAGATTTATTAATAATTTGAAGTGTTCTTCTGAACGTAAAAAAGGTAAGATAACAATAAAGGAAATTCAAGCAGCATCCAACTTCATGGTAAGCAAGGTGCAGTCTTCTGAATTCTCAAAGGAAATTAAAGATTTGTCAAAAGGTATTCATATTAAACAAAGTAAGATTAAAAATTTAGCACCATTTCTAGATGAGGATAATATTCTTCGTGTAGGTGGTCGTTTGCAAAAGTCTACATTAACTCAAAATGAAAAGCATCCTAAGCTTCTTCCTGCCCATCATAGACTTACAAAAATAATTATGGAATCTTTTCACAAAAGGTATTTACATGTAGGTCCCCAAACCTTACTCCATCTTGTCAGACAGGAATTTTGGCCAGTTGGAGGAAGAAATTTGGCTAGAAAAATAGTTAATGAATGCATTGTTTGTTTCAAAAATAAACCAGTAGGTTGTAATCAATTATTAGGAAATCTGCCAGCGGAAAGAGTAACTCCTAGCCCACCATTTTTAAATTGTGGTATCGATTTTTGTGGACCATTCTTAATTAAGTATAAAGGCCAACGCAAAGGTATTTTTCAAAAGATTTATATTGCAGTCTTCATTTGTTTCTCAACTAAAGCCATACATTTGGAATTAGTTACCGATCTAACGTCCAATGCTTTAATTGCAACTTTAAAACGCTTCTTTGCCCGACGCGGTAAATGTGCATGTATATTTTCGGATAACGCAGGAAATTTTGTTGGAACAAATTCAGAATTAAAAAGATTGAAAAAATTAATGAGTAATCCTGATGATACTTTAAATAATTATTTAACTACAGAAAGTATTAATTGGAAATTTATTCCCCCAAGGTCTCCTAATTTTGGAGGCTTGTGGGAATCGGGTGTCAAATCTTTTAAATTTCATTTAAAGAGAGCAGTGGGTTCTATAAAACTCACATTTGAAGAATTTTTAACATTAACTGCAGAAATCGAAGGTATTCTAAATAGTAGACCTATTGTACCTTTATCTACGGATCCTAATGATTATACAGCTTTGACTCCGGGACATTTCTTAATTGGCCGTCCAATAACTTCAATTACTGAACCACAATTAATTGAAAAATCAGATAATTATTTGTCAAAATGGCAAAAATTAACTAAATTAGTACAACAAGTTTGGAAAAATTGGAAACGGGATTATTTGAATAATTTACATCTTAGAAACAAATGGCAGTTTGCTAAGAATAATGTAAATCTCAATGATATGGTTGTAATCAAAGATCCAGATTTACCTCCATATAAATGGAGACTGGGTAGAATTCAAGAATTAATAAAAGGTTCAGATGGTTTAGTCAGAGTTGTTGTAATAAGAGTTTTGAATGGGGTTATTAAAAGAGGTATTAGTCAAATATGTTTACTCCCAAACAATTAATTGGATTTACATATTTATATGATTGTAAGATAATATATAGAGACTTTAACTCATTTGTATATATAAGAATTATTTCAGTATTATTTTGTGTAAATTTGTATATAAGAATTATTTCAGTATTTTTTTAATTTTATTTTATACTTATTCATTTTTTGTAATAATTCTGTCGAATTTATTGTGATGTGTGAAATTCATATAGTGTCTGAATGTTGAAATTGTGTAATTTCAAGGCGGGAGTATGTTACGTAAGCATGTTGCCCCGCCTCTCACTTGTAACGCCCTCTAGCGGTATATGTAAAAAACCATCAGTCTTTGTAACATCATCGACGTAGCAGCACGCCGAAAGGCATAGCTCAAAGGAACTCCCGAAAGCGGAGAAACAATAAAATCTTTAAAAACCAAAAAAAGGTCCGTCATCATTATTGAACCTCTCCAGCAACATGGTGGCTGTTTTCACGAAAGCACGTCGACACTCCATCCGATCCCGTTTCTTTAATAGAAAACGTTGAAACTGAAATGAGGGGTTTGTCAGCCCACACCCACCCCCAAATCTGAAGCAAAATTTAGACGAAACAAATCTTATACAATGGTGCTGTTCTGAAAACAAATTTTAGAAGAAAGTCAAAGGGTACTAACATAACAGGAAATTATTCAATTACTTTTTTTTTTAAAGCTGAAAATGAAAAAGACATTTTTTTTCAAAACATATATTTTGTTTCAGCTCTTTGAGCATTTAACTAAAGTTAAAATTTTTTAATTTTTTTTTTTAAGTGGTGATATTTGGGAAGAAATTTTAAAATCCATTACTGTTTATTTTTCAAAACAATATTTTCATGATAAAAAAGATAGTATGAATCTTTTTAAAACGACAATTGGTAATCTCAGGGGGGTTTTTTTCTTAATTTTCTGAGAATTAGGTCCTAAGAGAAAATCTTTTCTATGACATAAAAGCAGTTATTCTTATCTTTTATGACATTTTAAGAGATATCACAATCTAGATAATAATAATTTTATGAATGTTAACAATTTCATGTTATTTTTGCGTCAGCTTTTTCTATCATCTCAATATGTTTTATTATACCAAGACATGAGCCACTGCTAAAATTTTTAAAAATTCAAGAAATTTAAATTCAGAAGAGAATTAACAATATAGTCATTTCATCAGGCAGAAGCGATAAAGGAACTCTCAGTATTAATTGTAATAAGCATTTCCAAAAGATTCCTTTTCATGTGCATTGTATAATCGCAGCTTTCCAACAGAGAGTGTCCCGTGGCCATGAGTAATAAAGTACAAAGACCATGCTAACATGTGTCAAGGACCCATAAAGGACGACCTTGAGACATAAAAAATGAATTCCCAATATGGCCCCAAGTCACCATGAGGCTCGAGTACCCTTTACACCCCGATATTACTGCACGCACGTTAACCGACCATGAACTAGGAAGGATTGGAAAAATTATTTTCCATAAGTGTGTCAACCAAAAGGATGGCCTCCAAATGTGCCCCGTCAGGCCCCGAGATCTCTGCGCTGTTCAAAAAGGTAAGCTATAACTGCTGTCATCCGAAACTTCGCTCCTCTAAAGAGAAATTCGAAAATGTTGACTCAAATTTCCACAAAAAAAAACGCAGACGAAAGACTACTTAGATCTTCAAATGATACTAAGTAAATCTACACTAAATCATTATTAAATATTACAGGAGTTCGGTTTTTTGAGATGTATTATGTTGAGCTCACTGAATGATACAAATCCGGACGAAGTTGAAATTAACACGCGAAAAAGGAAACCAGATAAAATCAAGCTATTAAGTCACAGAAGTATATAATTTTATTGTTAAATGTTTCGGCCAAAAACTGAATTTTTATAAACTTCGTTTCGGCGAATCCTTGTACAAATTGCCAGCAGTGGGTGGGTTCTTTCACAACATGGTTCTGGATTCTTAAGTGGGAAACATGATTAATTGTCAGTTTCTCATCGACAGCTCTGAATTTTTTTTTCTTCTTAATCTGCAGGTAATGTTTTAGACCACAGAATGGAAAAATTATCGGGAGACCTTCAACCAAGATGTCCACTATCACGAAAACGTCAAATAAAATCAGAACACGTGGAAGAAGCGGTGCGATTTCAAGGTAAAAAGTAGTGTTTTACTAAGATCACGCCCACGGGAAGGAATTTTACTACTGACCAAGTACACACGTGGATTTTTCTCATGGCATTGAGATCTCGACAGGTCCGTCCTTGGGATCTACCACAGTTTAGCCTTGGTGAAAAAGAAAAGTGTAAACAATCAACATCCAATTTATTTTTTCGCATCGCACTTCCCACGACACGTGCCGTTTTCCAGATGTATTCAGGAAAAAAGAGCGGTTACGGGCTCCCCTTTTTTTCATCAATTGAAGTCAAACACATATCTCATTCCTGCAGGGCTGACCTTCAGAAACGAAAGATTAAAGAATCAACAAAGCTTGTTTGTTTGGAGAAAATACATAAATGGTACATAATTTTAGATTTCCTGTTTCGACCACATGTTGCTTTATATAACCGAAAGTGCACATGTCCTCGGCAAACGGATCCATTCATTAAAGGACATGTGATTATACGAGTCAGGTTTCTTATAATGAACTTTTATTTCTACTTCTACAGCATTAAATTAATTGGGAAAATACAACTTCCAAGTAAAATGAAAGGCAACATATCAACAGTCCTGTTACCATACGTTTTTATGCAAAATGTATGACAATAGTGACTAAAAAAAATAATTGCCTCCATTGACATCATTTTCTTACAAAATGCAAAGCAACAGCTAGTTTAGGGAATTCGAGAACTTTCCGAAGCACTCATTTACAATATTATAAATCATATTTATTAATTATAAATAGCTTTAAAATTAATAAAATATAATCGTTGATCAATGTGATAATGCTTCTCTTCAAGAACTCTTCGAGATGTGTTGTAATCGCCGTCTGGCAGTCTGATGTTTAATGATAAAGTATAGAATTTTGCATCAGTGCTATAATCGAATGCTTTGAATATTTGTATGTTTCTCCAGCGTTTTACTATTATCCTTCTTTCTTAATGATAGGTGAGTTCGAGAGAATATCCAAGAGAAAGTACTCCACTCAACGGGCCGACGAAGATATTGGAGTGCAGAATGAAAGACAATCAAATCCCTAACAAGAAGATCGCTGATAATAAAACTGAAGATAAAAAGAATTTCTTGACTTAGCCGATGAAAGAGAAAAAGAATACCCTTTATCTTCTGATAATGATGTTGGTGATGCCCACTCAAGAGAACAAAAATGGACAATTTTCATAACTGCAATGATGCCACCTATAGAGTATTTGATCAATCACTAAAGTTTCAAATAGTTAAATGTTTTAACATCAAATATTATAATATTATGTTTGTTAGTTTGTTTAAAATAAAGAAAGAAGATGCAAATATATACAAATTTTTAATTCAAACGATTAGTTGCAGTTACCTCTGGTAAATAAAGGTAGAATGAAAGCTACATGACCATCAGGTCATTGTCTGTCCTTTTCGCTATCCCCCCCCCCAGCTAAGAGCTTTCATATTGATAGTAAATCAGAAAACCCACACAGTACCCCTCCCTACTAGTGGGCCCCAGACCTTTCTGACCCTTTATAAGATATTTTCTGAAGGGTTTTTTTTACAACTTTTTTTATCCTCCCCCTTCCAGGCCCTTTTTGCAGTTCTCAGGGAATATGCAAAATAAGAGGTAAAAGAGGGGGAGAGGATGTAAAAATTGGTAGAAACAGGACAAAAAGGGATAAAGTGGAAGGACCTCCATGGGAAAAAACGCCAAGTACCGAGCAGCTCTTGGTGTCTGTGCCTCTCTCTCTCCAGATGTTATACAGATATCTAGAAAGTGAATGCGTTTTTCGATTTGGGAGATCACAGTGCGGGAGCAGTTAAGCGAGGTTCCAAGTTGGGTAAGGCAGAAGAGCAAAGAAAAAAAAAGGGTGCACAGGGGTTCCCTCCCCCCCGCGACAGATGCAGTGGGTTGAATAGGGGGCGCTCCACACCCAGAAAACCAAGGGTAACGCCCGCGTTGTTGTTTTTTTTTTTTTTTTTGCTAAGGTTGAGCCCCTCCTGAGGAGGTAACGGGAAAAAACAGGTACAGGGTATCGGCGAGAAAAGAAAAACACTTCTCAACCCCTGACTTCTTCCATATATGTTGTTATTTATTTCGGCTTGGAAGGTAAGAGTATCATGGTATTTTCTTTAGTTTGAGAACGATGAACAAATACAATTTTCCTATAATTCATACAGGAAAAGGGGGAGGGATTATAAAGGGAGTGACAACATATGGGTGTAAAGGGTTTATAAAAAAAGGGGTGAGCTGTCAAGGCCATGCATCCAATACGACCTTGGGAAAACACACAGATGTGATAAATTATAAATCAGTCGGAAAAAGGTTAAATGTGAACCAGTTGGAAAAAATAACTTTTTTGAGTTCATCGCTTTTCTACATGGATATTAGCTATCAAAAAATCAATCGCTTTTCTACATGGGTATTAGCTATCAAAAAATCAATCGCTTTTCTACATGGGTATTAGCTATCAAAAAATCAATCACAAATTTTTTTAAACGATCCTCTAGCACCGAAATTTAAAAACAAATCATTGTAATATGTTGATATGCTTGATAAAATCATATTATATGTTTAAAAAATCTAACTCTAGTTATTAAATAAAAATTCATAAAATATGACAACTATCCGAAAATTTTTTGTCATTATTCTTTGTTTAAAAATTAAAAAAAAAATAATTTTAACTCGGAATGATCGGGATTTAATTCCTTTGACATTTACTTTTTGTTAAATAGATTTACAAAATGCTTTGAATTATGTTTTGCATATCAATTACATTACCATATTTCGGAATGGACAATAATTTTTTTTTACTTTGTTTTGCCAAAATATATTAAAAAGAAAAAGTACATATAAAAGAAAAATGTAAACATCACACTATTCATGATGCGTTTCTTTTATATAAGGTTAAAAGTGAAAAAAAAAAAAAGACCCTTGCAATAACTGACAGTGAATCTTGACTTAATAAACATACCTCTAAAAGCAAAAAAAAAAAAAGTTATGAAATAAATAAAGAAAAATTAATAAATAAATAAAGCCATAACACAGGATATATATGTTTTCCTTACAATGAGCAGGCCAGACCTTGAAAGACAAGGTTTTTGACATAATCAAAACGCACGTTCAGTGCAATGTCATAACACAACAGCAAAGCTAAGACAAACACAATCATTTATTAATAATACAGTTTAACTTTGCCGAAGGACAGTCTCCTAAAATCATTAAATTTATTGCATTCTATTTTTAGAAATTGAGCATAAAAACTGCTCATGCACCTACATCCCATAAAAGACCAACAGAAACAGCTTGAATTGATGTAAACAAGAAATATCTTTTCCAGGAGAATGAAAAATATCTGAAATGGTAAGTATTTCGATTGATTTCATAACATCGAAGAATAAAAATGAATATTAAATCGTTTTCAGTTTTTCTGATTTGCAGACGATTAAACATGAGCAAAATGGAAATGTAATCTTTAGTGATTTAGATATGTGTACGTATTATTGAGTGCTTAAGCGCTATTTCGTATTGCAATTCTTTATAGAATGATAGCTTTGGGGAGTTTTAAAAATTTTCGAGATTAGTTATTTTTGATATTATTTCAAATATTTAACTTCGAAGCTTATTAATTACAATAAAATTTCACGAATGCAATCCAAATTCAAGTTGTTACTTCTGGACACATTCTTTTATCCATGATGGGAATATATGTGATTAAAATAAGTCTTTAAAGTTCAATATGATATATTTTGTAATTGTTCGTTTTTGAAATTTACCATTAAAAATATTAAGAGAGCTTTTTTTTTTATTATGGTATATTTCCATTTTTTTTTATACTTTTGTTAATGATAAAAGAGCATAAAATGTAAAAACATTTTTTAAATTTTAGGACTTTTAAAGTTATAAAGAAATTTTTACAAAAAAAAGCCGCTTTCGTTTTAAAAAAAAATATTTATCAGCAACTTTACAATACATATTTAAAAAAAATATTCTTTAAATGGAGTAGTTGCTACAAACTACTCCGATTCCTTAATTATATTATTTTGTTATATTGAAATTCAAACGCTCCAATTAACTGATTTTTTCAGAAGTAAAAAATCATCATTTATATATGCATAAAAGTTGCATTGCAAGTTAATTACAGAATTTTTAAGGTGCCAGACTAAAAATCAAAGATTTTAAAACGATTTTGAGATTTGGAAAAGGAACGTTCAGAAATATTTCTAACCTTCTGTACTGAAAAAATGTGTTTTAGTACCTTATTTTTTTAACAATTAAGAAAAGAAATTAAATACACAGTTAAGAAAACCATCTTCATTTTAAATTTTTTTAAATTAGCTAAATATTTATTTTAATTGAATTTTTCTCTTAGTTCATTGCTACATTTTCTATTTTAATTTAAATATCTGGACGGATTCTTTTCCCTCCCACCAACAGTGAATTAATAAATGAAAAAAAAAACTCTGTATCAGATTTTGAGCATTTTAAGTTTTCTTTATATTAAAATTCTAGAATCCACATAATTTTAAGAAATACGATCTCATAAAAGAACTAAATTTCTTAAGTGGAAAAACCGCTCTCCACATAGCCAGGGCCAGGAGAAAACCAATTCCCTCGCCGAACCCAATCCTTTTCTACCTCCAGTAAACCGAGTGAAGTTTTTCAAGGTTAGATTTCTTCTCTCTATCCCCTCCCCCCCCCTCGCTTTTATGCTAACGTCTTTTCGTTTTCTCTCCTGTAAGCAGCAAGCACACGTGCCCTCACCTTCTCTCGTTTCCACAGAAAGAGATGGAACGAAGCGAATAAAAAGTAGATGATGTCATCCGTAAATGTCATGAAGGCTGATTGGATGAATGCGATCCAGGTAGGCGTGGAAAGGAGAGGAGGGGCTCTTAAAAGCACGTGACCTTGAAATACTTGTTTCATTCTTCAGAAATCGTAAAATAAAACTAACCCTTTTCCTTTTATATTATTATTATTGTTCTTTTTTTTTTTTTCTTTATTCGGTAAATATTCAAGAGTATGTAAAAATGTTTTACTTCGTACCAATTTCAGAGTTTCATTACTTTTTTTTTCAGCTTGGAATTAAAAATAAATGCTACTTTTTATGCTTTGTTATTACAAAATATCATAGTGATAAAAATCAATTATCCTTGTATTACGAGTGCTATTTTTTTCATTTCCATTTAATCTGATCTGTTCAAAGAATAAAATGAATAAGTTTTTGATATTATTTAAAAATTATTTTTTCGAGAATCAGAGGACGCTAGAAATATTTGATATAATTTATAATTAATATAATAAAGTAATTTTGAATTTAATATTTACTATAAATTATTTAAAATTATTTCAATTAAATATATAACCACAGAATTTAGAATATTAAATGACTATAAAATAGGTATTCGGTTTCTGAAGGTATTATAGGAGTTCCAAATTCACAGAATAAGATTACGTAATTATTTCAAGGCTGTGCACAAGTTCCCATAATTCGTTACAGATTATATATTATTATTATTTTGTAGAAGAAACTTTTATAAAATATTTCGAGAAATGATACTTTCAAAAGTTACTTTAATTATAAATTTTCGAGTCTTTCAAATTTTGAATTCGCTCTAAACTAAAAAGTGAAATGTGTTTTTTGATAATTTATTGTTTAATTAATTAGCTGTCTTTTATTATATAAAATAACAAAAAGTTACTAAAGCTTTATCACTGTAATTTAATATACAATAAAACAATCTTCAAAAAAAAATACACAAAATATGCCCTAACTCACAAAATTTTAGAATTAAAATCAAGCTAGTAATTAATTCAAGATGAAATTAATTGATATTTTATCAGTGGTTCCAATCCTTTTCTGAAGATATACTGAAACGAACTTACCGCCTTTTTCCCTGATAACTCACCCGTAAACATCATTAACCCCATAGTTAAATAAGAAGGGCAACATAACAAAGTAAAAAACATTTCTTTAAAAATACACTTTCTAGGCACACTGCTTATGTAAAAGAAGGGGAAAAAATAATAAGGC
This sequence comes from Argiope aurantia, assembly GCA_026543865.1. NCBI lineage: Eukaryota > Metazoa > Arthropoda > Arachnida > Araneae > Araneidae > Argiope > Argiope aurantia. The sequence goes on along the minus strand of JAPMOR010046007.1, from coordinate 42,550 downwards.
AGCTAACGATTAAATGAAAATAAACGAGACAGTCTTCCTGAGCGGAAGAAACGCGACGTGCATTTCTTAATAAATGGTCTTTCTTCAGAGGTTCGTATCTGAATTTATAAACATAGTAATTTTTAAGAAAACTATTAAGTAACTATTATCACATGGCTATCTGGTTGGCGGGTATTTCAGTCTGAGTGCTACTCAGGGTGAGTTTTGTTTAATCTGCGCCTAAAGTAGAAAATTACATTGAAGGATGTGAAAAGATAAAAGTTTTTACTGGGCGAAAAATAATAAATAAAATCGAAAAGTTAAATTCAAAAGACTTGTTTTAAATATATATATATATATATATATATATATATATATATATATATATATATATATATATATTCGACATGATAGGTTTTTTGATAAAGAAATGATGTTGGTTGAATGATTATATCAAAAAATTTAAAAGGATTTTAATTTCTACATCCAAGCATCGCAGCATGAAACCGTTTAAGGTTAGATTCACCTATCTTTATTTTTTATAAATAATCTCTCTTAATTATATAACAATGTTAGTGAATATAAATTTAATAACTAATAAAATGAAAGTAATGCTGTTAAATATGTTTAAATAGATTTTAATTTTTTAAAGTAAAGAGAAAAATTCTTCTTCTAAAGTTAAAGAAAATGAAATTGATAACACGGAAAAACGTTTCTATTTTTATTATACATAGATGGGAAATAAAATATTTACAATAAATTAAAAATATAATTGAAATTTTTAGTATGTAACTCCTGCCCAAGAAGTAACGAAGCTCTGAGTTTGACAACTTTAAAAATTCAACTGCCTACCCTATAGTGTGTGTTGAATGAACTTTTTTCAAACTATTTTTTTTGTTTGTTTATTTAATTAGGCAATTTTCAAATAATGAGCCCATCAATTTTAAAATTCTTCTACACTTTCAATTCGTCATATACTAAATATATTTTTTGTTCAAATTTTACTAACTGCTATAATTATTTAGAAAAATTAAAGAATTCTTCAGTAACCAGCCATTTTCATCTCGTATACACTTTTTTTTACAAAATATTTTTTTTTGGTTTATTTTATTATTTATGAAGATATCATTAACTGTGACAATGAAGCCAAATCCGAAATGAAAAATTAATTCTAATAATTCATTTGGTGACAAATATATGTTTTATGTTTTAAGTTTGGTATGCAAATTAAGATAATAATTTTAAAATTACCTAAACATAAACGAAAGATTAGTTAGCCGGTTCTAATTCTAATTTCCAACTAAAGTCTAAAAACAGCACATCATCAAGAGTCAAATTGTTACTAAAATCTATAATAGAAATCAAACTGTCGAAAAGAACCACGAAAGTATAAATGATTACACAGATTTCAATACAAAAGGAAGATAAAGAAAGCAAATGAAATCAGTTTTGCATAAAATTCTACTTTGGGTTATAATTTAGAGTCGTGAATCGGCTACTGAGTTAACTTATAAAATTCAATAAATACTGGACACTTAAAATATACCATTAATATTATGAATTACTGTTACATTTTGCAAAAAAATCGGTGGATTTTATATCAATGAGTTTAATGCATGCATGTAAGGTTTTCAGCCATCTACCCTGCCTTACTCCAACCCTAGATGGAGTAAGGCAGGCATTTTGCTGCGACCTTGGTTTCCATGATAACCATCTTCAAATAGAACACACAGTTATTCTTTGTCAGTCACTTTTGGCGCAACTTTCGGATGGATGTCAAACAGATAACGTTGCATTTCAGCAAACGCTTAGCGTGTTAGCTCTCTTTATATCACCTTTAATATTGGATCAATTTAGAAGGTGTCAAAAAATTGTTTATGAATTATTAAATGCCACCAGATCATAAATACTGGCAAATTTCTCACGAAGACAAGATGATACTAAATTATCAATATAGTTTTAAATTTCGAAAAATTTATATGCAGTCATATTCCGGAATTTATTTTATCCAGCACTAATGCATTTAAATTGATAGAATAAGGGTTTTATAGGTCAAAATGTTCATACTAAGCATTTACTAATATAATTTAAAATTAAGTTTGGATGAAAATTAAAACGCCTTAAAGAAACTTATAAAAAAATAATACCATTTTTTCAGCTTTCGAAATTTTGATTGCATTTTTACCATAAGATACACATCAAGCTGATTAACACCGTTAGTGTTCGTTACTGACGAGTCATAATTCAAAAATAATTTCTTTAACTGAACATATAATTATAAAATAAACAAAACAGAAAAAGCATCAAAGAAAACTCTAAAGATCGATTAATAAGTCTTATCGTTTTTTTCTATAAAATTCATGCATAAATGTCAATCTCAACATTTAAAGAAATTAGTGAACTCACATTATCACACAATGGTAATGAAACAATTATACCTTCTTTTTCAATACACGCATAGAATTAAGATTATTCGAACATAATCCGATCACTGACAAAGATTCATCATCCCCCTTCCTTCCAAAATCCGGCCTAGCATGAAACATCCATCGACGAGACATGATTGCGTCATTGCTACGACATAATAATAACACGACTAAAAAAAGCAGGGCCTTACCTCTTTGGAGAATCTTGGGACCGTATCGTCGGTCTGTTGTGGTGTGGATGCTCCAAGAAGTGTATGACTTCCAACCCATAGCTGAGTGGTAACATAGTCACAACAGTTATTTGAACCTAAAACGGTTGCTAAATGATACAAATGGTGCTGAAATTCACCCACAAGCTGCTTCCCCCGATGCCGAGAAATTGCTCCACAAATGCTGATGCTACCTAGCACGCGGCCTGCGACAACTGGGTACACCGCGGCTGCTCAAAAGGTCCGTCTCGACAGCGGGTTGCTTGCTCTCTCTGCATATGAGCGAAGAATGAAGGCGAGAAATTGGTTGGCTCAGTCAAGTTCAATGACTGATAGGGCTTGGCTTAGCTTTATCTAGCCACGCTCCACTCACAACCTGTCTCGATACGATCAGCGCCATCTAATGGTGTGTGAGGAAAGCAATAGTTGGGCTCGGGTTTCAAATGGAAGGAGGTGATTTTTTTTTTCATATATTACAATCTAAATAATATCGAATAATATGTAAAATCATATAGAATTAAAAAAATTACTCATATTTTAGCTTTGGTGGTATCTTTTAAGCATTTATTATTTTTTTATTTATCTATAAATTAAATATAGAATTTATCATCATTTAAGGCATTGAATATAATATTCGAAATCACATTTTAAATATTAAGAATTTACAGGCAAAAAATTATTATTTCTTCAAAAGACATTCGATTAGTAACACATTTATAATATTTAATTGTGATGAATAATTTGCTGTCTAAAATGCCTTTCCTCTTTAATTTTCATCTAATTAATATTGTGAGGCATTAAAGTTAATAGAACAAGAGAAAATACGAACTTAAAAAACCGTATCTGTATTAAAATTTGCAGCAATTATTAAACAGGAAATAAACTCAAAATTCACTATTCGAGATTTCTTTCTTTCTTTCTTTTTCTTTTTTTTTAGAATCAGAAATCAGAAAAATTTTAATACAGCAATTTCCAAAATTATTAATTACATTATAAGTAGGCTCTGTGCAACGACTTATTTATTTATTTATTTGTTCACAATAATAAATTGCATTCAAGTGTAATTCGTAATAGAGCCCAAAACAGGTTGATAACTGACTGCTTAACTACGCCAATTACAATTTAGTATTTTCAAACAACAACAAAAAAAAATCTTATTCTGTATTAGTAAGCATTGAAATAGATTAAGACGCATCTACTAACTCAAAACTAAAAAGCAGGACTGAAAGCATGAAATATTAGATAACTACTGTCAGTCAGTATTCATTCATTTTTTTTCTCTCTTTTTAAAGTGTAACATTTTGCAAAATCGTTAACCTGATAAAGCAAACTATAAAACTATTTTACGATTCTGACATAAGCTGCTTGGCTAAGCAACTTCTTGGAAAACTATCCCAACAAAGATCTTACAACTGGTTACTGTCAAACTGCACTCTTTTTTCTTCTTTGTACCCTCTAACCGACTGTTCCCAGCCACCGAATATGCAGACATCCGCTTTCACGATAGTAGAGCAAGCAGAATCTCTCGGCCAGTAGCTCATCGATTCAGATTTGATAGAAGATGTCTCGAGATGCAAAAAATAGGCAACTCAAGTCGGTCTTCCACGTGTTTGGGTCACAAGGACGGCACAGATCCTGAGGTGATTTGCCTCTCGCATCTCCCCACACTTAAATAAGCATGCAAAAGAACACACACACGAAAAAAAAAGATGCCTATATTATGGTTTGACTTTAGCATGGCTCACTTTTTTCCAAACGATTTTCGTATTTACAAATCAGTGCCCAAAAACGCACGAGATATTTCTATTCGTTTGATTTGAATGTTGGTCATTCGGTGGGATTTGGAAAAAAAGAACCGAAAGTAGGCTCATTGAAAAGAAGTAAAAATAAAGAAAAAGTGCCGCCAGCCATTCATACGTATTTTGCCTTTGGGTGTATTTTAAAATGATGATCAGAAGCTATTAAGCCAGTAGCAGGATTTTCAGTTTAAATTTCTCATCCTGTATAGGTAATTTCTTGAACACAAAAGGATATTCGCAGGTAAACTACATTTACAGAAAATGAATAAAAAACAATTTTAAGCGCGATTATCAGAATACTAATGAAATAATATTCTTAAAAAGCAATTCGATGAATTTTGATGACTAGCTCCTAATTAAAAAGCAATTCGATGAATAAAAATAACTAGCTGCTAAAATTTCCATATTTAAAATTGAAAAATAATATACATATGTATATGATTTTTTTTTTAATTCTACTATTGCTATAGCGTAAAGGTTAATCACCCTTATTTAAGGTTTCGAATTATATGCATCTGAAAATGTCCATGCAAAAAAAGAAGAACGACAAACCAGTTGTCAAATATAAAAAGTAACCTTTTAAAAAACTCTTTTAATACTTACCTTGTATCTATCCCCCAACCCCTTCCCCTCTACAAAATCCACTTGAGACCAACACACTTACAGCACAGGTGTGCTAACTACTACGCCAGCACATCTTATTATCTTTCTTAAAAAACATTTTTCTTATCTTTAGAAAATTCTTCAGCAAGAGCCCTTGAGAAAAAGCTGCTGAAAAGGATTCGATTAATTTTTTAACTTAAGAGCGCCCCGTTCTTTATCCTCCACAACTAAGATGAGGCATGCCACAGGAACACTACTAACCCATCTTTAAAAAAATATGCACACACTCCTCTCTGTATTTATAACTCTTTTGAGCAGGTGGTAGGGTTAATTTGTAAAGGGATGATGAAAAAGGAGTTCTCACGGTAAAAGGGGGGGGGGATGGTAGGAAAAAAATGTCTAACACAGTAACCAAAAGGCTTATATTTCCTCCCTTTTTTAACTCCCCCCTTTTTAGAACAGAGCATCAGTGTAAAAAGGGGTTAGGAGTTGTGCAACTTTTTTTTTCATGCTACATATGTTAAGCAGATTTTTCAGCTGACCTTGAAATTTTTTTTATTTTTATTTCATCTTCCCCCTTTTTTTTTATTAAGGACTGAAAGGCTTTGTTAGAAAGACCGTGTCACTTTTTACGGGAACGATGATGAATGTTTTATTATCATGTCATGCTCTTCAAAAAAAAAAAAAAAAAGGTGCTAATTTAACATGGTGCATTTTAGCAGCACATTTGACAAATGAAATTAAATATTACTTAAAATGATAAACAGGTAGGGGTTTTTTTTCAGAATTTTTTGACTTTTTGCTAATCTATTAATTTTTATTACTGAAATTGAATTCATCTTTTTGAAATAAAACTAACAATAAATCTGGCTTAATTTAAAAAAATGGGCTAGTACAGAGATGCAAACTTTTTTGATAGCAGACTGAAAAAAAAAAAAGCAGAAAGAAAAATTATGATGAGCCAATATATATTTATTATAAAATTCAGTAAGATCTTACATTTTTTTAATACAGATACGATTAATGAAGTGGGATTACATATCGGGAAGTTCTTCATTATCTAGTTCGAACTTGAATTTATTGATTATACCATTATTTTAAATTTTAAAATTTCCTCTCCACATCTGTCCCGCTAGATTAGTATTCATATTTTATAATATCATACTCTTTTTATCTGTCATAAAAAATTACATTTCAAAATAAACCATAGATCCTTAACTGAATTGCAAGTTTTCCAGTTTATAATTTAAGTGTGATATATTCCATAAGAATTATTCTTCTGCTTTTAAATTTTTAATTAAAGACAATTTAAGATCTGTTTCTATACATTAGATACATTCTGTTAAACATTGTATGCAAATTAAATATTACTTAAAATTATGAACATCTTTTTTAGAATTTTTTCAGTAACAATACATGTGCCAATACTTTAATTTTTATTTTCTCGTATACGATGTATAGAGATAATATTGTAATCGTCGAAAAATTCAAAATCGATGTTTTGATGGAACTACACTTTTCAGACTTCCCTGAATCTGAAAAATACATATCTGGAATCATATTAACTTATGAAAACGATAACTCATAAACGCTTTAAACTAAACTGATGAAATTTGGTATACGATCTTTAGGCTAAATTTGTACAGTTCTTTCAAATGTTGAGTCAAATAGAATAAAGAATTGAACGTCTGTCGATATGTACTTTCAAAAGCATGTAAACGCAATGACTTAAACATGCCAAATTTGGCATGTGACTTAATAACTGACATTGTAATTTCCTGTCAAATTTTAGCTTCATTTGGTAAGTAAAAACGCAACTGAAAGGCAAATTCACCTTTATTAGAGAGCACGCGAGAAACTTTGAGGGAGACCACTGCCGCTGGTTACCCGTGAAATTGAATTTTATCTTTTGGAATAAAACTAACAATCAATTAGGCTTAGTTAAAACTAAGTGGCAAACACAGTAGGATGCAATCCATCCGAATTATTTCTATGCTAGTAAATTTTTAATTAAAGATAAATTACAGTCTAAGGTCTATTTCGATACATTGTATAAGTGGATATTTAATGGCATTCGTTTGAGTATTTAATGGCTGAAAGTTTCCACAGAACTGTTCAATAACAAGCAGGCTTTTCTAGCAAGCGAACAAAGAGGGGCGAAACCGAGCATTTCGTATGAATAGAGATTAGGTTGTTTTTACGATTCCTACGCCATTGTATCTATCAATGTGGCGTGTAGAGGTAGAGAAATCGTATTGGTTATTCGCAAGTAATAAAACCCAGAAATCGAAAATCAGCTTCTAATAAAAGAAGCTTTACTATTGTCCATTCACATAAGCTGTAACAAAACAATATGACGAAACTAAATGTCAAACTTCCAAACGGCGTACATCATTCAAAGTCAAATAAGAACAAAGCAAAGGCAAAATAGTGTGTGCACGCATATGAAACGAAGGAAAACCACGGTGCACCGGTACTTCAATATAAGTTTTGAACAATATCCTTTCTCCCTGGCTCTCTTCTTTGATTTCAGCTTCTTGTTTTTCGCCTTTTACTAACACATTTTTACTTCTACTTTTAGGCGGTCAAATTTCTGTTTGTTCCAATCGCCTTTCATTTACTGACTAATTAAAGATGCGCAAATGTTTGAAGTGCGGCCTTGAATTGCGCCAAGAGAATATTTGCCTCATATGACGTGAAAGGACTGAATTAACGACGCCGCCTGCTTAATATTTTAGTTCTTTCAGTTCTTTATATGGAATGTTGCTTAAGCGGCAGCCACCTGTGAAGTATTTAACCAGTGGTTATAAATAAGAAGCTCTAAATTCAGATTGCACCACAGAAACTGGAATTTAACAGTCGTTATTTTTTATTTTATTTTTTTCTGATGAAAATATTTGTCCTTGTAGATATAAATTATGAAAAAATTGAAATAAAATTTTTAAATAAAGAAAAATTTTACTATGCCAACTAGGCAGCTGCCTAGAGTCACTGAGCAAAGAAGGGACTCAAGTAAATCGATTCATAAGAAATTACTAGCCTATTTACCAAATTATTAAAAGTGCAAGTAATAAAGATATTCCGAATTAAAAATGATAATGCTAACATTTTATCAAGTATAATTAACCATGTTCTTATAGATTACAATAAGGTCTCTTAGTTATTACAGCATTTATTGTGCACAGCCACGCTATCATGTGTCACAATAAATTAATAAATAAAAACGTTTAGAATTTTCACAAAAGTATTAAAATTAATAATTAAACAAAATAAATTTGCATATTGATTAAATTTTTTTTAAAATGGAATGAAATATGTAATTTAGTTGATGTAAAATTCTTTAGTATAAATTTAATAAATTTTTCAATATATTTTAAAAAAATTTTTTAAAAACTATTTTTACAGTTGTGAATGAATTCTGATCTATTTTTATTGTTTCATTAAATATTTAATTTAATTTTGCATTGTTGAAAGCCAAGGAAGAAGAATTGTGTTTAGTATTCGTATGGTTTACATTTCTAATACTAGTAGAAAAACTAGATTTCAGTATTAGATATTCAATATCTTCATAATTTTTTTTTATTTCATTTTATTTATAATGAAGTTTTAATGTCAGAATCAAGCAATGACGAAAGTGAATGAAAGTTCTTTCATTTCTAAAACATTGTTAGTCTTTTTTCTGTTATATAAACTAATGTATAAAAATTTTGATAGAAAAGTAGTGAATTGCATACTATAATAAGTGGAACTTTTAAAATAGTATGTATGTTATCAAAGCATGTTACATAAAATATTTAATTGGAACTTTTAGCAACCAGTGAATTAACTGGTGCTCTGGTAATAAATGTTTCTCTCTATATATATATTTCAAGCAACAGAAACTTTTGAAACTTTTTAGTTAACTAATGCTCAAATTAGTTGCCCAATCAGCAACTGAAATGAAACTGGAAAGGGGGAAAAAATGTCTTTTCGGCAATGCCAAGTATCTAACAAAAATACGGGGAAACGTATACACATTTAACGCATGGAACAATATATCAAGGAAAAAGAAGACCAAAAGAAATAACGGCTGAACGATCAATGGCTATATGGCGCACTTTATGCACTCTTGATTCCAAAGAACATTACCTGCGCGAAAAATCATGCAGCGCCACCTATTTTCCTCTTCCGGATACTAAATGGATCAACGAGAACAGAAATACGTCAAAACAAAGGAAAAAGAATTAAATGTCATACATAATGCAAAGTCTCCAGGTTCCTTGTTTTAATTCAAAATAAAATTAGTATTCGTTCCTTTTAAAAGAAAGAGATATTTAGATTTGAGAAATTTGGCAATTTAAACTTTCAAAATATTATTGAAATTTTGAAAAGAGTATTAATCATTATAAAAACCATTCCTCCTCAAGGTTAAACAAAATATATAATAGAAATAATTCACGTGATAAGCATAACAATACAGGTATTCAACATAAAATTGTGGGTATTAACTGAAATTGCGCTGTAACGTTTACCTGCTAGAATACGCACAACGAAATCAAAAAAAAAAAAAAAAAAAATTCGCGGGGAATTACATAAACATTAAATTATTATAACATTTTTTTCTTTATTGAACGTTTATATGTAATTTCCTAGGAGTGAACATATATAGTATAATATTGTACAATATTTAAAATTATTCACAATGTTGCATCATCTTATTGAAACTATAGTATCACATAACATATTACAATATTGTGCAACTGGTTGAGCTGTCTGAGAGCATAAAAATTCAGTGTGATAACTTAATAACGTAATTACTTAAAGTTAGCTCATAACACTTAAAATACCACACACATATTATTCAAAATTTAGCCCTACATCTTTAAAAGAAATAGATATTCTTTAAGAGTTTTACTGATATAAGAGTTATACAATTTTTTTCATGTCTTTTTCTTTCCTATTCATCAACATGAATAAGAATAGTTAATATTATTGAAAACCATGGTTTTAGATCAACACATTTTATCAAAATCTGTTATGTTTAGAATTAAACTAATTTTTTTCATTAATGTAAATTTATTTAATTTGGAAATATTGATTCCTATTAACAATATTTTTTTAAAAAAAATTCAGATTCAAAAACGTTGGAAAAGAAAAAAGCACATTAATAAAAAAAATTTCTATAAAAATTTAACAAAGCGAGAAAAAAAAAGCTAATAAATCAATGGTTTAAAGAAAGGTTTCGGAAAAATGCTTTAATTGCTTCAATTAAATTACCACAATCCCATTTTTTTAAAAAACAAAATTCAGATTTTCCTCTTATTAAATGGATAGAGGCTAATGGCTTTATCCGTCTAAAAAATCTAACCCACAGCTTCTCTATCTGTACGCGGAAGTGAAGTTTGTGTCGGAAAAACGCACAGAGCACCGCTCTCCCCTTTATATCTATCCTGTGTGCACTTTTTCAAAAAAGTCTCGGGTCAATGTTCCGCACCCCCGTATTCCGCATGCACATAACTATGCATTAGTTATGCCTGTTCGTTGCTAGCAGCCAGACTCACTTTCTCGAAACGGAAGTTTTAAAAGCAGATTTTTTTTAATGCTGCTTTTCAACGAACGTTCTTTTCAAGCAAGGCTGAGTTTTGTTTATTTATCCGAAGTCTAGGAGCGGGGAGGGGGGGGGGGTCTGACTCTCCCATGGGGAAACCCTACAAGGGGGAGGGGTAGAATAATACCTAGCCCTCTGTTCAGTCTTTCCAGCGAAACTAAGGGTCTAATTTTGAAAGGAATTCGCGTTTTTCAACTGAGATAGGGTGTCTTGGGTGTTTTATGTACCGTTCTTTTTTACTTTGGGTGGTTTATGAAAACTAAATGTTGGAATGGATCTAAATGTTGTCGTTAAGAGAAGTGAAAGATGGTCGAAATATCTTCTCACGCTTTTTTTTTAAAATTTTTCTCATAAATTTAAAAATAAAATGTTTATTAGAATTTTTTACGGGTACATAGGAAAAAAATAAAATATAAACAACAAAATCAATGAAAAATACATAATATAAAGAAAAGACGGGGCAAAACCATATATTGTATTAACTGATTTGATATGTCAGACCAAGTTTTTAAAATGCTTGGACGATAGTCGAAATTCAGTTATTAAAAAATGGCGATTGCTCATACGGCGACAATAGATTAGTTAAGAAAATATAGTTATATTTTAATTTATTAAATTAATTTTAAATAATAAATTTAATTTTAATTATTTTTTTAATAATTAACTTAATTTTTTATTGATTTACAATACTGCTTTTCCTTTTTTGGACATTCATATCATCTTTGTTTATAAATTAAAAAAAATTTGTATCAATTCAAATACTTATACGAATACAAGTTATTATCTAAACTCGAATACTGGAGTACACATTTCGAAGAAAAATTCTTAAGACTAAGAATATTTCAAACGAGTAAATCATTATTCTATTTAACTGTCTAAATGGCGAATTGTTTCAATTTTAAAGTCTGAAACATTGGATTTTAAACAGAGCGGACAAAACCATTTTGTGTTTAATTGAGCTCCTGAAATCGTAAAAATATTTTATGCTTGGAATTTCAGGAAAACATACATAAAAATAAGGATCGTCTACTTTTCAAGCACAAAATGCGAGAGTAACTGCTCGTATATATTTAATTCTGCTAGCCATTTTAAGTTCGGTCAAATTCATTATATTTTTTTTAAATCCTATTATTATTCGCTTAATAATAATAAGGAAAAAATCAAAAACGTTATGGAATCTTTAAAAGTGACGTTAGATTCTTTCAGACACTTATTGTTCTATATTATCGTATAAAATAGTATTTGGAACAAAATTTTACATTGTTTTGTAATTACATTCGAAAGTTATCATTTAGAAATATTTTTATGAGTCCACATTAAATTTTCATAAAATTTAATTTCTGTACTTTTTTGAACTAAAATTATTTCTGGCTTTTAACTGCCTAAAAGAACTCGGAAACGCAAAATGCGTGCCAGATTTTATTTTAATGTTTAACACTATCATAATATTTCTGACTTTTTCTCAAAAATTACTATTTGGAGCATTTCAAAAGCACTTAAATCTGAAAAGAATATCGTTTAGAGAATAACTCGTTAAAAATATACTTACTCATCAAAACCCACTCTATAATAATTTTATTTTAAAATACACTTTCTAAAAGCTGCAATAGCTTTATAGTTTTAGATAGTAAAGCTATAAAGTATAGTATTTTATAGCTATAAAGTTTTATAATAGCTATACATTTTATAATTGTTTCAAAAGCTATTCTGAAGACAAAACGCTAAAAGTGAAATTTTATCTTTTGATTATTTTTTTCTGCTTAAAACTTCACCGTTTCTATATCATTTTTATATTATAAAAATTTAACGTACAAATACTTATTTAAACATTAATACAGAAGACAGTTGTTTACGATATCTAAAACAACCAAAGGCGGAACTGCGTTCAAAGCAGTTTATCATTCTTGTCCACAGCCCTCCCCCCTGAACAGCAAGCAGATCTGTAAAAGGATTCATTTCCACCTTTTAAACGGAAGACAAACAACTCAAACGATATCCAATATTATTCATACCGACAATACACTCTGCGTGTCGGACGAGGAAAAATATTTTCGAAGAGAGGGAGGGGCATATTACGCCGTTAGTCAGGAACCGGTGAATTTTCCCTAGGACCCGTTACAAACAACCCCCCATCAGCACTCGCTTAGCTCTCCCCCTTCATAAACAGTTTTGGTCCGAAGGGCTTGTTTACGCGCTGCGAAACACCATTAGCAATAACAGAGAAGGTCAACGAACCTCGGGCTCACTTCCTTCAATTATACGATTTTACACGACGCACCAGATATACAAATATTTATTTACGTATGTGCAAGTACAGATCTCATTTCGGAAAAGAAGAATCTATCAGAAGATTCGACTCGGGGAAGCATATAGAACATATTAGCCGAAGAACTCTTCTCTAGGTCGATGACCTCCTCTACGATAGCAACTTTGAACCCTTCAAAAGAATTTTTTAAATGAATTCGCTGGACGGTTGACGAAAACAAGGAGAAGGAAAAAAAATTGCTGTGCTGAATGTTGATGCTATTACAATTTTTTTTTAGATATTTATATTCAGTTTTTCGGAGAATATGTCAAGATATTGAAAGCAACTCGTTAATTTTAATCGCCAAAGCTCTTGCTTGTATCAAAAGCTTTTGGTAACATGTGATATATAAACTTTGAATGTAACTCTTCAGAGGCATTACAGGGTTTCTGAAGTATTTTCCAAATGCGGTTCCTTTTTCAACTAAAACAGAGAGAGAGAGAATATGTTATGAAATGATAAATGCAATGATAGTTTTTTTTTAACGAAGTACCATGGTAAGTTTTATTGTATTATTTTAAAATGAGAAAGCTAGATAGATTTTGTTTACTTATAAAATATATCGACGTAACAGACTACAACAGCAAGAAGAAAAATTCGCAACTTTTCTTCACAACTTAAACCCACAGGATTACTGAATATTGTTCAAGTTCACAACCTATGAACATAAGAACCTCGGTTCAGAAGTTTTCAACTAACTTCCGCATAACCGGAAGACTGCTTAGGTCTTCACAGACAGGAAATTATAAATATATATAATCTTTTTCTTTATTAGAATCATGTTCAATTCTGCAAAAGATGTACAGAATTGAAGAAGAATGTTTTACAATTTTGAGCATTATTCTTTCATAAGCCATTAGCATATCTATCAATTATTTGTTTAGAAAATTTCACTTACTTTTTTCCATTAGAAATATAGTTCTGTTTTTACCAAATGTTGCCTGCTAAATCTATTTGCTGTTGATATTCCAATGATTTTAGTTATCTTATTTGCTTGCCAGTTTAAAAATATCAATAAAATAGCGCACTCAATAGCTTAAATTTGAAATATTGAACTTGTTCCAATACTATAAAAATTGGATGCAACAACACGAAATTGTCAAAATTAAAAAAAAAAAATTTATCTCTTCATTGAAAAACACCCCCACAAACACATATAAATTTCATTCAATTTATTTTGAATCTCCTTCTCTCTATATATAAATCATTTGCCAGCGATTCTCCGCTAATGTGTTTATAATTTCTAATGGGATATTAATTTACTTGACTAAAACTTCACATTTTCATAGTAAACAAGAAAGAACGGTTCGAAATTTCACGCACTAAACATTGCTCCCAACAGTCGCCGTCGTGCAAAATTTTGCGGAAAACCCTCTCCGTTTTATTACATGGATGATTGCACAGGCATTATTTTCCATCCGTTATTGCTGGTTACTGCTAGCACAGAGAAGCGATTTTATGTGTCAGTGTTGCGCTTGCGTTCTCAGGGGTCAGTGACCGGCAAAGTCACGTGAACTCGGCGTCTCCCAAACGCATCTACCCCATCCCTCCTCATTCAGTCAATCGGGCAAGAGAAATAGTGCTGTTCTCCAGGAACGAGTTGCCGCTGCTGCTGTTTTTTATTTCGGCCTTTTTCGGAATCTTTTCTTTTCCTGTTTAGTCGTGGAAAAAAAATGAACTTGAAACATTCGAGGTGTTATCTCCGGCACGCTCCGGCTAAGAGGGTTGAATCGCAGGCCCGACCTGATAGCGAAGGAAGCTAACTTGTATCGACTCAATTGCAAGTAGTTATTATTTGTTCTGCTGCAGGACAAAAAAAAAAAAATGAAACAAGAGTTTGTAGGATGATAAGAATATCATAAAGAACGTTGTTAACTTATTTGAATCCGTGTTGCGCAGGTAAAAATTGAATGTATAAATGTTGAATCGCATTTCCTTATTCGTCCAACGTGTTATCTCAGTGATTTTTTTAATGCTAATAAAATTTGTTACATTTTAAAATGCTATGTTTATATCGATAATCTTAAGTTTTATAATTCACGTGTACCCACTGCAGTATAATTTGAGGTTTATAAGTCACATGTATTTACTTACCTTCTCCATTTTCTTTAAAGCACGTGCATTTACATGCAAAAAAATTTCTAATCATTATAAAACAATTTTTTTTATCTTTGTAATTATAAATTCTTAATTTATAATTTAGCTACCTTTAACAACTTTATAATTTAGAAGTTTATTTTAGCAAGCTTGTAATTACTTAGCTACCTTTTGCAAGTTTATAATTTAGAAGTTTATTTTAGTGAAAAGTTTATAATTATTTTTAAGTTAAATGTTTATATTTATGGAAAAATATTAAAGAAAGTGTGATAAATCCTAATTTAAAAAGCATCAATTATTTTTTATAAACATATCAGTTTGCTCAAAAAAGAAATTTTTTTAATACATAGTATCAATAAATAAATTAAAGGTGTAAAAAAATATGAATAAACATTATGCAAATTTCGCTTCAAAGGCATAAGTGGTTAAGAATCTTATGTTCATTAACAGTATCTTTGAATAATTCATAGAATTGAGATACTTCGGGTATGTGTAATTTTTCAAAAATGTGAATGTTATTTTTTTAAATGTACCGAAATATTGAGAATAAATAGTTAGCCAAATATTGAGAGTAAATATTAAACGATTTTATTGTGTTTCATATTCGGTAATTTTTCATGCGGTACATTTGAGTTCAAGTACGTAAAGACAAATCAAATATCAAATTATGTTCTTAAAAATAAAATTCGGCAATATATATTTTGATAAATATAAAATTATTATTTAAATATATGATTACAAGATAATAAATTATCCAAAATATGGAATCAAATTCAAATAAATATTATAGTATTAAATATGGGAAAACACCTTCGACCATATCAGATAACTTATTGAATTAAAAATCAGTAAAATTTGATTGCTATAGGAAACAACCAACACTATAACACATTATTTTATTCTTTCAGTATTTAAGGTTTTTTTTTTTGCTTTATTTTTCTAATGACGTACAAAATGTGTAAATATAAATATAATAAATGTAGCAAATAATTATTAAGCACTGACCATAAACTTAGATTGAAATACTTTTCAATTTTTTTATATGTCAATGATCAACAAGATTTTTTTAAAGTTCATTCACCCACTCCCACCCCCATCCATGAAAAGAAAGGCATTTTAAATTGAATTTTCTCATATTGTATTTCAAGAGCATGTGGACGTCTCTCGTTTCAGGCTAAAAGCGGGCGCAAAAAAGACTCAACAATTTAAATCTCGAGGCAGTTTTTGCATATTTTTTGTATTGTTTGAACAAACCTCCACCCAGAGTCGTGGGAATTGCGTGGGCTGGGGCACATGCCCCGTGTATGTCCTCGCGTGAACTCACCAAAGGGTCGAGCCTGTAAAAAAGAGAGTGAAAAAAAATCGCATATCCCTTTAAACAAACTAAAAAAGCAAAAAAGTATTGCGACCAATGAGAGACAGGATCCCCCACCCCACAGCATCACAAGGGTTGAAGGATACATTATTGATCGATCCGACCGTTGGATGTTACTTTCACTAGAATTTCGCAGGCACCCCCCACCCCCGTTCTTGCCTTTGATGTGTGGCCCGAAAGCGGTATTACCTTGTCAGGTATGAAGGCTGGGACGTTAATAAAAGCGTTCATTTGCTTCACTTGCTCGAATCCATCGGTTTACTTTTTTTTTTCATACCTCGAATGGCGTTCTCGACATTTTTAATACCTCTTATTCAAGCGATAATTAAAAGGTGAAGGATTTATATTCATATAAAAATGAAAGGATTTATTATTATATAAAATAATGAAGATTAATATCCTTATTGATAATCCTAATATTAAATTTATTTATTAAGTAGAATGAGAGGAATAATTTTTCTTTTTCTGGGCTTAACGTGTTTAATTTCAAAATTCGGAAAACATGTACATTTTCAAAAAACTAGTTCTAAATTTTAATTGTGCTTGCGCGATGTTTTTATAACTTCTAATTCTATATTGCATACGAATATTTAAAAACGGCCGTTAAAATAAGGTTTAGTTATATAAAAGATTTTGATTATTTTTATATAAATAATTTCAAATAAAGTACTTCGAAACGCTATAAAACTTCCTGAAAATAACGAAATATTTTTAAATGAAATTTCAATGTTCTAAATATAATATTAAAAGTACACTATAATTTTTTTAATGTAGAGAAATAAATTCGTTTGTATAAATTGGCTTCTCGCTTTTCTTCTTAGTCTTATATTTTGTTTCTTAATATAAACCTTAAAAACTACGTTCCACAACAATTCTTTTCATTTCAAAAACAGCAACTCAAAAATGAATTTTTGCAACGTATAGTTTGAAATTTATTTTTTATAAATCTGTCTGTACACTGTTTTAGGAAAATAAATGCAAATTGAATCAGAAAAGATATTATTCCATATATTTAAAAAATGTAAAACTCAAACCAAATGTTTGAAATTTTATAATAGAGTTCAACAACTTTACCTAACAGCGAAAAAAAAAATTGACTGAAAAAAAATTGGGGAAAAAATCACCGTAGGGGCAATAACCCCACAAACCACCTTCGCTGCTCGACGAAGAAAAAAAGGGAAAAGGCACCGATCAAAAAATCGTATTTTTCCCCTTTTTTTTATTTAACTTTTTACGCTTTAGGAAAAAAATTCTACGTTTTCAAGGGGTGACATAAAACGGCCCCTGTATGCTGACCTCACTGCTAGAGCTCTATTCATCCCTCCCCCGCTCTGATCGATCGCACGTCCCTCCCCCTTAACTCCCGAGGGGAGGGGAGGAAAAAAAATCTATATGTTTCTCATAACAGTGATCTTTCCCCCACCCCACGTTGAAAACTTTTTTTTCAATAGAGTCGATAATGTCGCTAGTATAATGGAAACTGAAACAAGAGAGGGATACAATTTTTGCTAGGGGGAGGGGTATTTTTTTTTATTATTATCGATCCCTTATTGTGATTTTGTTCTGTTGAATTTTGTTTAACGCAAGTGGTGAATTTAACTCCACCCGTATAACAGATACAAACTGTTGCTTATTATCAATTCCAATAACAAATGTTAATTTCGATTGTAAAAAAAAAAAAAAAGCAATTTTTAGCTGATAAATATTACTATCCACAAAATAAATTATAAGAAAATAAAACATGAATACATGAAAACACTAATAGAAAACTTCAACTAAATAACATGCTGACGAAAATTTTAGGCATTTTCTTTTTTTTTTTCTTTGATTTCTTTTTTGATTAATAATAATTTTATTTCAGTTTAATAATAAAAAAAATTTCAACTACTTTGAAATTCTTGAAAAAGTTTTCTTCGGATTTCGCAATGAAAGTCTGATTTCAAATATATTTATATTATTTTTCTTTGCATACAATATTTGAGATTGAATATAAACTTTTTATTTTTTTTATTTTGCTTTTGTTTCTTTTTAGTTAAATTTACAAAGTTGGCCAGTTTTAGCCTTTCGATAGAAACCTTACAAAAAGCAGCAATCCCCAGTACAAAAAAAAAAAAAAAAAAGTGTTAACAATTGCATGTTCTTTCTACATATAACACAAGAAAGGCGAAAAAGAAAACGTTGTTTTGGTATGTCACTGGGCCATACATTTATCCCACACACTCAGTAAGAATTTTTTTCAAGCAATTCAGCAAATATGTAAACAATTTAGTAAAGATTAATCTCCTAACGAAGTCCATCTGAATCAATTTAGGTGATTGTTCGCGCTTCATTTATCTCTGACCTTGAACTACAGTCGGACTAATTTTCTTCATGTGGAAGTATGACGTAACGGAGTATTAAAAACAAAAACACGGTTGGTCAATTAACTGTCTAGGATGGAATGGGGAGATAATTTATTATCCTTTATTTATTTTTTTATTAACCTCTGCAGTAGTAGTAAAAAAAAAAAAAAAAAAAAAAAAAACGTTGAAGAAGCCCTGTTGGAGAGCAGCAATTAAAAACTTGTACGCCATTTTATTAAACAAACTTTTTATACTAAGGGCACGCAATAATTACATAAGAAATAAATAGGATTATTTCATTTTTGCTATAATCAATACACTAAAGTTTTATTATTAATATTTATATCCGAAAAAAAGGTAATTATTTAATGTGTTTATATTCCCAATGCAGTTTTAATACTATAGCTCCACATTTCTTATTTAATTATAGTTCATTTTGCTGCCTTTTTAAACCATTATTTTAAATGCAAAGCTTAAGAAAAGTAAACCCCAAAATAAAATAAAACTGATTAAAACATTTTGAAGAAAAATTTATGCGGTTATTTTAGGAAAAAAGCAAGGATCATTTTTAAAATCTGTCAATACTTAGAGGAAAAAAGAAGAAAACGATTCTACAAACTGCTACTTCAATAAACAAACTAACTAATCTTTCGACATAATCCCACACCTACACTGAAGACTTCTAAGATAGTTCTAAACCATCATTTGCGCTCTTTTTCTTTCTTGTGGAGGTACCTAATACCAGACTTCAGCAACTAATAAAACAATCTCAATTGCTTTTTCCTGCGTGTGAATCATGGTAATGAAAATTTCGTTTATCAGTTGCGTAACAATTGAAAAGAAAAAAGTAAAAATGCAGGGGTGCTTCGAATAAATGACTAAACAACAGTTACAGCAATGGTATCGGTAGACTGGCAGTTGCGGTCAACGACCCTACTCATGACAAAACGATCGAACGGTGAGAAAGAGCGCACGATTTGGCACTTCATCGCCAATCTGAGAGTGTGCGTTTTTTTTCCGCGGATCTTTTGCTATGCTTAATCACTTAAATTAAATATATATATATATATATATATATATATATATGCTTAATCACTTAAATTAAAGATACATATATATATATATGCTTAATCACTTAAATTAAAGATA
>JAPMOR010046007.1:0-22669 GCA_026543865.1 Argiope aurantia | reverse complement strand
TAAAGATACATATATATATATATGCTTAATCACTTAAATTAAAGATATATATATATATATATATATATAATTAATACCACAATCTAAGAGGGAAAATTGAAATAAAAGTTTAACATGTAAAGATAAATACTATCGCTAGATTTTTTTTTAAATTGCAGACAAAAGATTTCGAGTCTACTTACTCGAGTTTAATATTTAATTTTCGAAAAAAAAAAAAAAAACATCTTGTTGGTGCATATAGAAGCTTGATATTTTTAATAATTAAAATCTATTAATTTATTTGATACCTGCAAATTAAATGATTAAAAATGTCATACTTATAATGAAATATTCTTCAAGGGTAATATTTCTCGATTAATACTACATATGCATCCTTATTTGTTTTACTAAATTTTATTTAAATAGAGTTACGCTTTCACATGCAATCTCTAGATGATAGGGCATAAACTGAAATAAAAAAAATCATAAAACTTATTTTATTTTAAAACTTTATTTAATTTTAAAGCTGTTTGCTTATAGTGACTGTTAGAGCCATTTCGTGACTATCAAATTAGCGATAACATTTTACCATGTGTTTGAATTTATAACAAGAAATGTTTTCCCTAATAATTTAATTTCTTGGCTTATTATTTTTTTAATATTTACTTTTTATTTAACTGTAACTTTAAAATTAATCAAGTACATTTTACATATACTTTAGATTTTATTTGATATAAATATTCATATATCTGATTAGTATGAATGTAAAACTTATTGTACCAGGAAAATTATTTCCGTGACAGAATTTGGGTATTTACATCCCCCTCCCCCTTTTTTTAACATTTATATCGGTTCAAAATCAACTGTTTACACAAGATAGCATCCTCTACTTTTTCATAGTTTAAAATAACCAGATTTTTACTGCATTTTAAAAAATTAATTCTAATTTTTTAGCACTTTTGAGACGGGATATCTCTTGAGAAAACTTTGATAAACCGGTCGCCAAATCTGTCAGCTGGGCGACAATCAGTTCACTTGGCGATTTCTAGCAACCTTTACGAAAGATGCAGAGAGGTGGAGGAGAGGGTGCTGTGAGAATATATGTCAGTAGAGAGAGACAAAAATTCCTAGTCCCTCCCTCCCCCTCTACACACCATTTTCGGGAAACTTGTTAGACTCGCCAAAAACGTTTACATCGTGAAGAAATTACTGATAACAGAGGACCGTCGTCGTATAATGTGCACTCAATTCTTTAGGTTTTAGTTTTATTTATGAATAATATAGTAGGAGATGGGTGATTTGATGCTAAAAAGTAAACAGAATGCAAATATCTGGCTGTATTAAAGAATGCCTTCCCTGATTTTCATAAGAAACAATATTTTAAATTCCATATTATTATTCATTAGTGGATTTTGGTGAGCAGCTGAAATTTTTTTATTGACCCTATAGATTAAAATTACTTGACAATAAATGTAGAAAGTACCCCCCCCCCCCGCTTATGTCATAATTCTTACGCTTTTGAAAAGTGTAAAAGCAGGATAATACTGTTATTTTTAGGAAGTGGGGGAATCTAATTAATCACATTTATATAATGTAATCGCATACATTTCAAAGTAGTAGTAGTGTGTGTGTGTGAGTGCACGTGTACGTGCGTGCATGCATGTGTTAAAAGTATTTTAAAAATAAGTATCGTAATACTTGCTTACATTTTTTTTTTTTATTCTAGTCATTATTAAAGTCCAGATTTTAAACATTAATAACAAACCTGTTTTAAATTTTAATCATACGTTTTTGAATTAATATCACTTCTTTACATGTGAAAGGAGGTGCAAAATTTAATTTATAGATGAAACAATCATGGAATACAAAATGTTCTTTGAAGAAACGTTGTTACATCTTTTGCTTATGAATAATTTTTTTTTCTTGTTACAAAGAACTTATTTTATAATGACAGATTCAGATCTTGAAATACATTCAGTACCATAAAATATATATATGTCAAACTTCCCTCGTCATTATGAGAAAAAATAAGAATTTTAACCGGTTATTTTTCATTTATAAGCGAGGAAACAGCATTAGCAACGTCGGAGGGGACATGGCATCACACAACACACGAAAAAGAAGGAATTGAACTAGTCTTTTTTTCTCCCCGTCTGAATTGATTTCAGATAAAAGTAAGTATTTAAAAATTATAACACGTTTCTAATATAATTAGGGATTTTAAAAAAAGTGGTTTCAAGAATTTTTCTATTCGTGATTGCTAGCATAAAAAATGCAGCTATTATTTAGAAATTCCAAGGGAGTTAACCACTAATTAATTTGTAAGTTCGATTAGAATACATTCAAGAAAATTCAAATTTCATATAAAAATGAATTAATGTTATCATGTTTACCAAATTTAATGAATAGTAATTTGCAATCTATCATTAAACTAGCGGGAGTGATCTCCCCGAAACTTTCAGGCATACTCTTTAATAAACTAGTCATGCCAGAGAACGCCTTACACGACATCGGCATACAATAGTTACAAAATATTTACTTTTGGCGCAAATGTAGCCTTTTTACTGAATCTATCGTGTCATCCTTGACGAATTACTTGGCGATTAATTCCTGGTATCCGTTATAGTGTCCAAAAAATCAAATTAGTTTTTTTATACGCATTTTTCTAAATCGATTGAAACAAAACTTTGACACAAAGCTTCATTTGTAGCCACAAAATCCCATATCAAATTTGATATATTTTAGTCACTGTGTTTTTGAGTTATCGCCTTTACTTGTTTCTGAAAGTACAGACCGACAGACAGTCAACCCGTAGTTCGATTTGGCTCAACATTTGACAGGTGTCTACCCTATAGATGTTAAATCTGTGTACCGAATTTTATCTATTAAATCTCTTCGATTTGTAATTATCGGGTAAACTTGTGTATGGCCAGCCAGTCGATGAACTATCTCTGAACAAAATCTGTTTAAAATTTGATAGGAGATTTGACGTAAAGACCGTATACCAAATTTCATGTCTAACTTAAAATGTTTTTTTTTAGATATCTTTGACACAGACGGACAGGCATTTTCCAAAAATGCGTTTTTTGAACTCAAGAGAGGTCTAAAATGTGGAGATTCATCAATATCGCGAATTCAAATTTGACGATTTGACGATTACTATACTTTCTCTATACTACGTATGCGAGGAAGATAAAAAATCATATTCAAAGAGTTTTCGTTAATTTTTTTTTCAAATTTATAATGTGCTATAATAATCAATTTTATATTTGCATTTACATACTTTTAATACTATTTTCTTAACTTCTAATCTTTGGTAGAATCTTCTTATAAAAAAATCTCATAAATTAAAATCTAACTCATATTTTTTATAGAAATTTAATATAATAATTGCTCAATATTTTTTGCAAGTTTCTGAACTAGAGAAAAAACAATCTGTTGATTTAAAAATATTTTGCAATTTTTTTATTGTTTAACAATGTGAAAAAAAAAATTGTAAATCTCATGTTACTTCTCAGTTGAAAACCCAAATGTTTAAAGATTAGGTAGGAATACGGCTTATTTTTTAGTTCAGGAACTAGATAATATATTTCTTAAAATATGCAAAATTTTAAGCAAATCAATTGATAAATTAATCTAGACAACTTTTCCTTCATACCTCTTTTTATCCAAAAAAATTACTTTTTTTCCAATTAAAAAAAACTTTTATCACTGAACTGATATATTTTGGTTTTATACGAGTTTTCGTCAATCTTTTTTATGCTAACATTTAAAAAATCTAACTATTTTAGAGGATATTTCAAAAAAATTCATCCCAAACGTAGTCACACACCTTAAATTCCCTTTTAAATTTCTGAAACTCAAAAGATATTTTATAAAATTCGAGCTTTAAATAAAATCGTTTCATAAAAAAAAAATTAAAAAAAAATGTTTTTTCCTCATATAAAAAATTTTGAAAATGTTTTTGAAAAAAAAAAAAAACACTTTTATTTAACACGAAACAAAGTATTTGCTTCAAAATTAAATCAACCGTTCCGTAGTTGCAGATGTTGCCGAACAAAAGAGAATGAAAAGCTATCTGCTGTAGCATGCTGTGAACGCAACTCATTATCATGCGGTGCCTAATTTAGATTCAGCAGCTGCTGAAAACAAGTGAAACGAACGCAGAGAACAAAAAGATCCGAAGAAGAAAAAGAAAACATTTGATCTGGTAGAATTAGGAGTTAGTCACTGGGTCTTCTTGGATTCACCCAAGGTCGCTCGCAATAGAGTGGGACAGGGAAAATATGACGGACTAATTAAGAAAGGCATTCACTTCTTGTTTTGCATTTCTCATTTCTTTTTACGATTTGACAAGTAGAAATAAGATTTCGCGCGCTAACTTACGAAGAATGTGTTGGCGTTGGCTTATTCTTTTGTTCGAATTCGTTGATCCTATTTCTGAGCATGATAGCACGTTAAATGAGGGGGTTTGCTTCTCAAGTTTGACTGACATTCGATTTTAATGCGTAGAAACTTCAAACCTGCGCAGGAATTGGAGTTTATAGTTTAAATTATTTATTGTCTCCTGAAATGTGTATCAAAACAATTTCATTTCGAATATAGAGTTTAGTTAAATTTTCGTGATAATTTTTTTTTTAATACGCACATGAATATCTAATTTAATTTTAGTTAAAACCAAAGTAATGTCTATGTATATATCTTTTTTATAATTGATTCCTATCAAAGAAAAGAAATAGTTCTAAAAATTTGAAAATAGAATAAAAGAGTAAATGTAATGAGAAATTTGATATTTCGAAAATTGTGTAAATTTAATAAATTATTGACACTCCATTCTTTTTCTTTTGCTTTTTTTGTGCTTATTTTTAGTATTTTAGCTAACAAGTTATATACATTTAAATATGAAACACGATTTCTGAAAATTATTTATTCGCAATTTAGTTTTGTTTCTCTTTCTTCTGTACTTACCCTCCATCTCCCCATCCTTCTGATGAAAAAGAAAAGTACAGGTTGCAGCGCCATCTATCGCCGTACATCAGAAATTCTAGTTCCTTCGACAAATTAAATTAATAAAGGTTCTGGACTATTTTATGAATATAGCATCAAAAAATATTTAAAGGCAATGGAAGAATATGATTATACTCCTGTTAGAATACTTCTAACAGAAATTATAACTTAAAATGTATAACTTTTTAAAAAACATTTGTATCATTGTTCATTTATATAGTATTATGTTGCCAACAAACCAAAGGCGATGTACTAAAACCATCCATAATATTTTTATTAACTTTTTCATTCCTAAAAGTAGGTTTTTCTGTTCCAAATAAAAATTTTTGAGAAAATAATAATGTGAAGCAAAGTTGTTGGATGTACTTTAAGATATCTATGCATTCCACAGAATGTCTAATGACAAAACGCTTAAATAAAAGTTTCAAATACCGCTCACGCTAAGACATCAAAAGAGCATAAAGCCCTCAAGTCATTGTCATTTACATGAAGCAAGCATTTTTATTACTTGAATAGATTGTCGTCAAAACTACCATGCTGACAAAAGCAATGATATTAAGTTCAGTTTAGTTAAGTTAGCCCAATGTTTCAATTTGAGATTACATGAGGGTTTTTTTGGGACAATCCTTGTAATTTTAAATAAATATTTCGAGTTCATTTTAGGAGGACAACACCTGAGTAATAATTTTAGAGGAATGCAATGCAAGCTTTTTGATAAAAATTGCTTCATTATTTAAAATATTGAAACACATCCAAAAAGAATATTTTTTCTGTCTGTTTCTGCATGTTATTGGAAATGTAAAAGGCTTTTCTAATCTTTTTGGAACAAATAAATCGGTTCTCTAACGACTTATAATGGCATTACAATGTACTTTTATAACATTTTTCAATAACTTTAATATGCATCTTATAAACACAGTTCTATTTTATTATATTGAAGCACTTTGTTTAAGAAAAGTTGTTTATAATTCGAATTAAAAAATAACAACTAAATTATTACTCACAAATACAAGCTTTGTACTGAAATTTAATTATTTCACACTTAAATTCATCTGATATTTTCTAGTTTTCACACACAGCTCATAACACAGACGTGCAAAAAGTTTTTTCCCGAATTTTGCTTCTGATAATCTATAACTGTTCTCCAGAAATTGGAATTCTTGGTAACTTTTCATTACATTTCACATAACGATTCTCCCATCATTCACTATATTTTCCCACATTTAAACGTCCCATTTCCGCCTTTCTCTCTTACAAGTGGCAGAATGAGAATTCTTTGATAAACAAACCCAGCCATTTCATTCTGACCCCCATTCACTGCTGGAACATATTTCTCCCCGGCAAACAACACACAACGGGAAAAATGCTTCACACGGAGTCTAACGGCGGGAATCCATCCCACCTGCTGTAATTGCAATCCAAACAGAGATTAATCTCGGTAAAACAAAAACCCCAGCGAAGTCGGTTAAGGTCACTGACCCATCGGGGCTGCTGTGGATGCATAGTGTTATGATGTATATCGGGTCACACGTGTGCCGCCTCAACTTGTAGGTTAGTAGATACAGCCGCGGTCAACCATTCCGAAGGCAAGGACAGCGGAAGTGACTCAGAGCTGCACCTTCGGATACTTCCGGAATAGTTTTGATTTCGATTATATATGAGGGTCTTCTTTTCAGATTCCTTCCCCCCTTGCTTCCCGCCAAAGTTCACCGGCGGAACAACAACTATTGTCAGTCAGCAAAGGGTGAAGTTCTCTCTCATTCGTGTGAAGTCCACGAACCAGGGATTGAAAATGCTCTCACCGTTAGCATTATAAAAGGGGATATTTTTGTTATTATTATTTTGCATATGCCCAAGTTAAAGATCTACTCACATAAGCGAAAGAGTCCGAGGTGTTAAACTGATAAGAGCGGAAGTTGAATTCATTCAGAGATTCATTATAGAGATCAGAAACAAAAAATAAAGACTTCAATCTGCTAATGAATCAAATTGCAACGTTCAAACATTCTCTGAAATGCATTTGTCAAAAGTTAGAAATGCAATTCAGAATTATATATTTAAGAGTTTGTACTCACTGCCATACTTACCCACTCGTAATTCCAGTTTACGTAGGTGCACTCTGGGAAGTCCCAACATCACTTATGAGGGCCACGGTGTATTAAAAATTTTTAATATCTGTTAAATCTTAGAGAATTTTGGTCTTATTTGTTGCCATATGAAATAAGGCTGCCGGCAGCTGGTGTCATAAAATTAAGTATTGTGAATTTATAGGTAAAAGAAAATGAGAGTATATGAGTTGAATTTATTTCCTAGAAAAGGGAAAATGTATAGCGAATAACAGGCTCACACACCACACCAAATTATTATAAAAATCTCAGACTGTTCAATAAATTTTTATGAGAACTAAAATAATTTTTATTTATTTTTATCTTTTCTCTACAAAAATCATTGCCTCTTTTACTAAAAAATACTTATCGGGAACCATTAAATGAATCATTCTCTAATGTTATTTTAGTACACGCAAAAAAAATTAAGAAAAAATAATGTTATTTAACCATTTTTTATTACGAAATCAAAATATTTTTGAAATGAAAAAAATGTTGCATTTTTCTCAAACTCAGGTATAAAATTAATGCATTTTTAAAAAAAATATGTTTAATTTAATTATTTTTTGCTTATTAAAATTTTCTTTTTTAAATTAATTTGTATTGATAATTTAAAGGTATAAAAAATGCTTATCGTCCAAAGGCTCATAAACCAATATGAAATAAGTTTAATTGCTTACTAAATGAATCAATGAATTTCGTTTCAAATTCATTCTTGATTTAATATATGCTTTATTAGATCTCCTTACCTATTAATTTTTATTTAAATTTTGCTTATCAAACGTAATTCCATATTGAATTTCTCTAGGAAGTCTAAGTTCAAAATAGAAATTCATTATTAATTATTAAATTAATTTTATAGTTAATAATTAATTCCTTAAACTTTTAAGTAATAGAGAATAATATGAAATGCATAAGCTATTTTTCTATTGTATATTTCTAAGTTTTGCAATTAGATGTTCATTAGAAAATTAATATTGGCTTTACATGATAGATGGCAGCACCGTCAAAAATACAGTATATACAGTGAAGCTTACTTTACTTTGGAGAAAATGTCAAAAATGTATCTACAATAAGTAATGTTTTTTGCAATAGTTTATTTGATAATAAGCATTTGCATTTAATTTAGGGTTGTTTGCAAATTTTATAATCGTCATTTATGAAAGATTGCAATGAAACCATATTTAATGAAAGATATAAATATTCATAACAAACTATATTTTAGTCGATTCTTATGTATTTTTACAATTAAATGTAAACGTGTAACTTTAAATAAAACTATAAATTTTTTCAAAATAGAGAATCCTATATATAAACATTCATTTATTAGAGAAATGCAGCTCCAAAATTATGTCTTTTAATAAATATCAGTAGAATCCTAGGCATTTCAGGAAGATACCTGTCATAACTCATTCTCTGGGGACGCAAATCAATCAAGTCAAAAAAAGGAAGAAAATTAATAATCCGTGTATGATGAAAGAAGAACACTGGAACATAAGGTGACTGGGTAAAACATATTACGAAGGTTAGTCGGCGTGTGACACAGTGATGCCAAAACTAGAAGCACTAGCGGAACTAAACACCACGTGTTCTCTACCTTAATGACATGTTAATGGTAAACCTCCGTCTCCGCTGGGCATAAAGGGTTACAAAGATTGGAGCAACGTATTCAAATACAGGTCTCAGATGAATATGTAAAGCATTGCGGAAGGATGTTGGCGCCATCTGTCAGGGAACCCATGAACTAACGACTAAGGAGAATCGTGAACCAAGAGTAGAAATAATAAAAAAAGTAAATATTCCCCTTACCTGAAAAAATACATATTTAAGCAGTGAACAGAAAAACATATTCTTTCAACTTAAATGCATAGCATATTTATTGCGAAGTATAATCAACATTATAGCAACGAAAGTCATTAGCGACACACGATGTCCCTCGGAACTTCACACTCTCTACGGCTATATTGGAATGCCATACAAATATTCCAAAAATTCTGAAATATACATAAGATAGCCCATAGAACAGTTAGGTTTATGATTTATTGAATTTCCAAGATTTCGCATAGCTCAATATTTGTCTACAGAATTAATTCAGAGCCATGATTTTATTCTGGTTATTGCTTGAATATATAATTTGTAAGCCATTTTATTTATACTGTGTTTAACAAAACACTTTTTAAACTGTTCCTTCCTCTACATTAGAAAAAAAAATCTCCTCCATTCTAGAAAACTGCAAAAATGCCTATTATTTATTTAAATCAGCAATTATATTTTGATTAAATACAAATATTGAGCATATAATTTCTTCGGCTTAGGGATTTAATTATATATATGTTAATAAGTTTACCACTAATATTCATTATATTTTACAGAAAAATGTGACACTGAATTTTAAGAAAAAGATACTTTCATTTTTAATGTGATGTTACTTAAACATCACCATTTAAGGAAACATTCAAGAAACCAAATGATACGTCATCATGATTTTTAATAAATATCTAACATAAAGAGAATAGCGGAGGATTAAATTAATATTCTAATTAATTAGTTAATTAGTTTAAATTTAATTCAGTCAGAATTCCTTTATACATAAATAACACCAAGCAAAATGCAACAGAATATCAGCCATTGTGGAAACACTTCACCAAAAACAGAAAAAACAGACGATTCACCAAAATCGTCTGCCCCCTTCAAGGGGCCTCTTCTTGGGGGAGTCGTAAGTGTCAAGAGAACCACTCCAGACAGTAAGAATGTTTCTACAGGGGTGTCCAGACAGTTCCATTATTCTGATGCCCTAAAACTCTCATTAAGTGGCAAGGAGAGAGGGAATGTAGAGGTATTTCTTATCGAAATCACTCAGGTTGGAAACCCTAGACGCCAAACCAGCCTCAATATTTGTCTTAGTGACTTATCTCGTGAAAATTGAGGGGTGGGGTGGAATAGGAAGACTGCTAGACAGTGGGCCACTAGGTAAGTGGGACTTCGTTCTGAGGGGGGGGGGATTTTTTTATTTTTTATTCTCTTCGATGTCTGCTGGTTGACTGCTCGTCTAGGCATCATTCATACTTTGTTTTAAAAATAAATCTGCAGCGTAATATATTTGGGTATAACTTTGTAATAATTGTGCTTATATCTTTAAAAGTATATTTTGCTTTTGACAGTTAACAGTTACTAGGCACCTAAATAAACTCTCATTGATATTATAACGTAAAATAAGTTTTTAAAAGTTAATCTTCCTACGAATTTTTTACTAATTGCTGAATTATTGGTACAATTGTCATATACCAATTGCCGAATTATTTTCCAGTGATTCGTATATGATAATTTATAAATAATCTAATAGCTGTCAGTGGGGTTTTATTTAAAGAGCCAGATATTATTAAATTTATAGAAATACAGAGGATTAAATGAGCAGGACCCTTAATAAGATCGGATGATAATCGAGCCCTTAAAAGGATTTTTTTTTGGGGGGGGGGTCCAAACCATTTGGTACATAAAAAAGAGGAAGGTCAAAATTTAGATAGATTGAATACCTGGAAACAGTTTTGAAAATCATTAATGTGACGAATTCGAAAACCTTAATCAACAGAAAAGAGGCATGTATTGGAATTCTGAGAAGGGCCGGCGTCCCTCCGGGACTAACGAGAAAGTGAAGAAGAAAGTTACTGGTGTTTCATGGGTAGGTCCATTTTTTAAAGGCCACTTCATTTTATCTACTTTTTAGAAATAATATATAATAATTAAAAATAAAGCTAAATATAACAGCGAAATATATTAATATTATCGAATCAATACTTTTATGCATTAAAAATATGTAGCAATTTCAAGTATCATATTTATGTAAAATCATGAGTATCGATTAAAATACTCTACATTAAAACAATATATTTATTTTCAATTTTTTAAGACATTATTATATTACTAAATAAACATTTTGCATGCATTTTTTTCTTTCTTTTTCTTAAAGAAAAGCAGAAACTTATGTAAAATATAAACAATAGCAGTCTTTTAAAGTAATCGAATAAACAAAACCCATTTGAAATTTAGACAGTTCTGCTAAACAAGGTATGTCTTAATATTCGCTCAAGGCAACAATCTTTCTGAACAGAAAATATTTTTGTTGGTAGTGTCACTAAGAGCCAGGGTAAAAAAATGGTTCTAACCACGCACGCTTCCACAATCAAGAGCCTACCTACAAATATGGCATCGGGATGACATGGAAGGGGGCCAGTGAACATTCACGCCTGACAGACCCAAACCGAGCGATGGCCTTGGAAACATCAAGTATAACGATGCAAAACAAGAATCAGAATGGATGCAAACCCACTGCAGATGTCACGGTGATCAAATATAGGTGGTGACATGTCAAGTCGGTTACAACAGAGTTTGGATACCGAACATCCTTTCTCTCCCCCCCCCCCCTTCCCTATCAACTGATCATACATATAAACGCCCATCACACCCATTCATAATCACGCCTCAGTGCGGCGTCACAATCTTCTTCGAAATCCCCTTCCGTTGATAATAACATTTATGTAAAAGTATTTTTTAAGGAAAATTAATGCAATTTTTATTTTAGTTGGGAAGGTTGATTGATTGAAGTTATTAGATTTTATATTTATTACTAGTAATATTTTGTTTAAAGATATAATTAGATTTGTAGTATCAGAAGCATTGATCTGTAATTCATGGATTATGCATTCTGAATGAATTTCTTTATTTCATTAATTTAATTACACGCAATACTGAATGTAAAACAATTAATACATGATTAACTGATGGCCTTGTTGGCTATATTTCATTTTAACCGGCATATTTTCTAGGACCAACACATCTGGACTGACTACTTTTTTAACATGTAATACTATACTGAATTGGGGGCGTCTCGGTTACTTAATAGAAAGAAAACAAAACGTGTAGAGCGAAACTAAACAAACTCTCCTTCTCACAGAAAGGAATCAGTGAGCTGTCAACAAATCAGAAAGAAATCAGTGAGCTGTCCCAGTCCTAAACTTTTCAGTTTCAAACAGTCATTGTCTATTTCTAACTTTCTCATCAATGGCTGAGACTGACACAATTATTAACATAAAATGAATTTAAAAAATATTCTAGTGATTTTTTTTTTTTTACAAATTTTATTTGCACCATATCAAGAGCATGCATTCATATATGAGCTAAGAAACAAGATAGAACAGTTCTCATTTTCGTGTGAACAGCTTAATATTAGAAAAACCCATTTCATTAAGAAAAGTAACTCAACAATCGGCTGAAAATTACGATCGTTGTTACCTTTTTTTTTCTGAAACGCGGTGTCCTTGAGTGGGAAAAAAAAAGTAGGTATGACAGAGCAGAGCGGCCTTGACACAGTAGAATACGAAAAGTCCCCTCGTCTCTTCCCATTCTACCCCCTGAAGGGATCAAGCATAATATCGTTTTTGCTGCATAACCACGTTTGCGTGCTGTATACGATTGACACTATTTCTATGAAACCAGATACCACATACGTCAAGCTTCAAGTTGATACAAAGCCAAAAAATTCTATGAACCCCATGACAAGAATTGAGAAATATGAGTACACTTTCATTCTATTGTTGAATTTCGTATAATGACTTAATACGACTAATAACTGTAATATGATTCTGTCAGTTTATAGCTTTACAAATCGATGGAAGTTTTAGAAACTTTCCTTAACCCATTGACATAGGTAAGGTGGGGTGGAAGGATATCGATTTACTACATTTATGAGCGGAATTGATTGCAGAAATGTCTGAACAAAGGAATAATATTCGAAAGGGTATTACAGACTTTTCTATAAAACTAAAATAAATAGTCTGTTATCTTTAAATATTGAAACAAGAACAAAGCTAGGGAAACGATTAGTTTTGTCACCGTCACCAAAATGTTCCATCTGGCGGTATTTTGTTGAAGGATATTAAAATTAAATTCAATATAACTCATTATACTTTACACAAAAAGGGAGAATATTAATTTGCTCTTTATAAGAGCTGAAACTTGGAAGAAAAATTATCGCTTTTACTGGAAAATTTACAAAAAAAATTAAAATATGACATAATCCTACAAAAATTTAACTATAAAATTCATGTTATAAGTTAATAAAAGCAAAGAAAGAGTTTAAGAAGTGATTATCTGTCCTTTTTGTAATAAGGCTTTCTTCTTTCAAAAAGGTCAAAATTTTATATACAAAAGATTAATAACCATTCAAAAAATATAAAGAGATTGTCCCAGTTTAAGAAAAAATACAAGAAGGGTAGAAACTTTAATCCTTTTTAAACAGCGACAAGAGTCTGTTTATGTACAAAATGCCTGCATTACATTTTCTCTACAGTGGCTTCAGTTTTAAGTTATGTAATAATTACATAATACCGCAGTTTCTCGCATCACTATTACGTACGCAGCTAAGGCTGCAAAAGCTCATCGTCATCGATACCCTAGTCTCAGTATCCCAGCAATAAATATCCTCCGTGGTCAAGTGCGTCTGATCAGGTCAAGGGCAACTCAACGACAAATACGGCAACTTAAGAAAGGGAGCCTTGACATTGATTTGAATTAAAGCCTTTATCTCACTAGCTAGCGCGAGTACTTATTTATTTACAACCCTTTACATAAAGATGACCTTGCAGCAGACCTCGATGATAAAAAGAGTTAAATGGCAGTCATTCAACTTTCTGAATTTTCTTTTGATGTGAAATCAAAGATTAATTAAAAGGAGAAAAATACTTTCTACCGCATGAGCTCAGGCATTTTACAAACATCTCGTATTAATAAGCTATTAATATTAAAATATGAAATCATATATTTCTAACAATTACTAATTAGATTTACATGCATAAATAATTAAGGAACAAATAGGAACCCATTATGAGAAATACATTAAATATCATTCTTTAGGAAATTAGCTCGAATTTGAGATATATTTTTCGCTTAATTCAAAAACCAATCCTAAATATCAACTTTGAATACTTCGTGTTCCCCTAAAAGCTACAGTAAAAACACTTTTTTTTTTGTATAAAAATTCCCCAGTCATACTAAAAAGAATGCGAAAATTTGGTGACATGAGGCATATGACTTCAAAAAAACAACAACATTGATACACTGATGGATTACAACTTCTATGTAATTATGACCTATCTAAAATATTGTACCTCATGCTTATTGTTTAACTTCTTCACGAATGACAAATATTTTGAGAATAATTACCACGTAAAATTTTATTAAACAAAGTGATGAAATAGGAAGAAAAAAGTTAACTAATTAAATCTTAATTGCATTTTAGTAAAAAAAGATTACACTAATAATTTTTAATAAACAAAATTTCAATCAAATATTAAAAAAACCAAAATCTTTCTGGAAATGATTGAGAAGAATTAAGAAATACTTTAGTGATTTAAACACCATTCTCTTTAAACAAACAATACTTGAAGAAAGAACAAATTATAACATCAAAAGGCTATGTTTTTAAAATGATAATACTTTGAGCCCAATTACACCATTTTTAAATCTTGTGATTTCCTTAAAATAAAAAAATAAAAAAAATGCCTTATAAAAACTCGCAACGTGCACTCAAGACATATGACCAGATTTTTACCAATTACTTAAACAATTCATCAATTTTCTACATTTTCATTAAAATCCTCCAAAAATTAAAAAATAGGAACTTCACGACGTCATAACTTTGCTTCACGACGTCATAACTAAACGTGATAAAAAGACTGAAAAAACCGACCCTACTTAAAATTTGAGATAGGAGACATGCTATCTGTCATCGGCAGTTTACTTTCAAAACAATACATCCAATTGCTGAGACGACGGCTTGTTTATGTAACAAGATCTTTTGTACGATACGTAAGAAGTTGAAAAACAAAATGTTTTATTTTTGTCCGCAGTACCTCTTCAAAGCTACACAACAGTAGAAATCATTTCGAGCCACTAAAAATAAAGTATTTAGATGATCTTTTAATTGTCTTTCTATTTTACGATAACTGTAGCAACAAATTGTGGAAACATCAATGTACAATTAATAAATATTTCTCTGTATCAGAGATAATTACGCATACCAGATAATTAAAAAAAGTAAATAAAATCAGAATTTTAACAAATTTAATAATCTTATTATATTAACTTAAATAATGCACTTCTTAAACAATATAACAATATTAACCTTTTATATTTTTAATATAACAAATGCATAAACAAACTCTCTACAACATAAATATTTTTAGCATGAAACTATTTCCCAATTAATTGTATTTAATGCTGGAACAAAACTCTTAATTCAAAATTTCTCAGTTACT
This sequence comes from Argiope aurantia, assembly GCA_026543865.1. Classification (NCBI taxonomy): domain Eukaryota; kingdom Metazoa; phylum Arthropoda; class Arachnida; order Araneae; family Araneidae; genus Argiope; species Argiope aurantia. The sequence goes on along the minus strand of JAPMOR010046007.1, from coordinate 7,266 downwards.
GAATGTAATTAATGATGGGCCACTTTTGAATTTATTTTTGAAAATACGAAAGTAAAACTTACTGATTTTCAATGATGAGATATCCTTTTTTGTCTCCAATTTTAAAGTAGATGACTAAGTTAAAAAGTCAATTTTTTTAACGAAATTATGAATTTTTTAAAATTTAATATTCTAAATGTTTGAACAAATTTCTTTATAAAGCTATTAGAATTTTGTTTTTATGTATATTTTTTGGGAAGTTACATTAAATGTTATATTTGTATTTACATATGTTTTAACGCTATTTTACATCTTTAGATGCTATTTTCTCAAATTTTCATCTTTGGTTGAATCTTCTTATGAAAAAAAAACCCTCATAAATTAGAATCTAATGCATATTTTTTTGTTCCATTTGATATAATAATTTCTCAATATTTTCTGCATTTCCTGAACTAGAGAATAAATAATCTATTCATTTAGAAATATTTTATAGTTGATTTAATGCTTGAAAACGTGAAAGAAATTCAAAAATTTCGTATTATTTGTTAGTCTAATTCCAATATTTAAAGAATGGATAGAAATACAATTTATTTTTTAATTCATGAACTAGATAATATATTTCTTAAGCTTTCTGCATAATTTTAGGCAAATCATTTGATATGCCTCCAAACTAGAAGATTTTGCGTTTTAGCCACAAAAGAGCCTTTTTTTTTTTTTTTTCAAATTTGATAAAACTTTTGGCACTTAACAAGTATATTTTGGTTTCATAAATGTTTTCTTCTGTCATTTTTTTCATGCAAATATTTGAAAAAAAAACAAACCTATCTTCGAACGTTTTTCAAAAAATTCATCTCTAATGTAGTCAATCACATACCTTAACAGAACATAGAATAAAACAAACAAAAAATATTTGAATATTGTGATAATAAATAGTAGAAGTGTTTGATGAATGTTCTATTTGTAATTAGAATAAATGCGTTCTATATAAAAGTAAACCGTAAAAAGTAATAAAAAAATTATAAGATGGCAGACAGAACCATCATAAATCGACAAAAGAAAAATAATTTTATGCAGATTTTAATCTAAAAAGAAAATAAAAATGATTAATTAATTAGAAAATTGTAGTAGCGGTATATTAAAACATTTATTAGATTAACGGAATAGATGTAAGATGACATCTATTTCGCTATTTATTATTATTCTATTAGACATTAATTAGATTTTTTTTAAATTATATCAATTTCTCGAACTTATCTCTTAATTTTAGAAACAAATCAAAGCGATGATAATCTAGATTACACTTTTTCTTACAGCAGACAATAGATGACATTTCTCACTATCATTCACTGAAAACTGTAAAACTCATTTGAGAGGCTTGATATTGATTCGGCAAACAAGAAGTTAAACACTTAAAAATTCAGTGAAGCGTCGCGGTATGCAGTGAAGAAGCTTTCATAACATCTTGCTTCCTACCTGCGATACAATAAAACATCGCTAATAAACCTGTCGGAGGTTTTTCTTCCCGCGGGGCAGTTCTGAGCGCGTGAGAAAAATCCGTCTAACGGAACATGCCGAATGCTCAGTCACTCGTGGAGTTTGGGATTATGTCACGGAAATTACGAGAATATTAATATTTTGTTCTAATGACATAATTTAATTATGTTAAGAGGCCACTGTATAAATGTGGTAGTGACGATGCTCTCGTTATAAAAATAAACACTAAAAAAATTGAGTTTTAGAGCTTTGCTATATTATTAGCGCAGTACAATTTCTGGAAGGAATCTTACAGCTTGAGAAACCAAACTCAATATGAAATTATTTTTATAAAATTAAAGTTCTTCTTTCCTCTACCAGTCTGTAAAGAAAACATTATGATTCTAAGTGTGCGTGTGAAATCCTTGTATAATTATTATTCATTAAATATTAATCGAATTGAATTTATTTTTAAATGCAATGTTTGTTTTAAGATATAGTTTAAGCAAAAATAGTTATCTCAATTTTTTAATTACTTTTATTAAAGACTTTCGCAAATCCCATGCTGTCCAAATCTTTGCAATCTTGCTATCAATAGTTTTAGAATTCTTGCCATTATGTTAAAAAATATTCTGTTTCAGATTGAATTAGTTGAATGAAATAATTGTTATAGTAGAGCAATATTAATATTATTCATCAATTTACTTTTTCAATGCTTCACTATTTTCCACAGAAAAAAGAGGAAAGATACTTTGAAAGATTTCTAAAAAGTTTAATCTTTCAGTAATCATTTCTTTTTAAAAAAATAATGGCATCACAGTTATTGCAAAACCAGAGAGGAAGGAGGATTGTTTAAGAACTAACAGTACGACATTTGTCATTCATATATATCATTCTAGAATATGTTTAAAATATTAAGATGAAGATATTCATTGGAAATTTCTGAGCACATAGGTAAAAATCCTACAAATATATTATAGAGAAATGCTTTATATATTTAATTTTGATAGTGCCTGTTACTTAAAAAATTTTTTTTCGCAATTTATTACGCTTTGCTTTTATTTAAAATTCAAGAATGAATACCGAATGCTTGAAAAAACACTCAAGATAAACAAATAATTTTTACGTAATTAATTTAGTCATTAAAATAATTTTCTTGTTGAGGATTATTATTAAAATCATGCTATAAAAATTTGCAAAGATATCACAATCTTTCTAACCATAAACTTAAATGTTGCAAAAAAAAAAAAAAAGGAAACAATTAGCACATACAATTAACAAATCATCACTTACTCCGCAAGTTCCTTCATGACTTTTTCTTGCCTCCTCAAATTCAGATACTGCTGGCCTAACACTAACAGATCTTTCGATATGAGCATCGCAGTTATCACTTATCAAAACTAAAAAAATTAACTAAAATTTAGTTTCTTTCTGATTTAATTCTTCTGACAAAATCTTACAAAGAAACAAAAAAAATTTTTTATATATAATTAAGAACTATCTAACCCCCTTGAGGGAGTGGTTGATTCAGTCCTTGACTTTTTTTCTAAGTCTGAATTTTTTTCTTGCTTGATCGGCAGACGTAACCGCAGAATCTTGGCCAATATCGCCGGAGTGGACAAGGGTACCTCTCGGCAGTGCTTCTCGTGGAGGAAAGAAAGCAAGCGTTGCTCTGGCGCACAGTGGCGAATGAGTGAATGAGCAGGCCACGCGACAGCCAGATCCTTTGGCGATCGGATAATAAAGGAAGGAGGGGACGGGGGGGAGGGATCTCTTCTCTTCTCTTCCCGGCTCCTTCCAGCTGTTGAAAATATACAATTTCGTAGGCTCTCGGTTGCCCAACGGGGAAAGAGATGAGTTTCGGCAAGTGTCCGGTGGGTTGGCACATACAGGCGGACGTATGACAGAGCGGAAAAGATTTCATGCAGCATGCATCGCAAAGTCCATGGCATCTCGGACTGCAGAGCCTTGTTTGACATTAATGGGATGTCGGACTTGAGCGATTAAAAAAAAGCGTGAGAATGGATGCAATTCTTTTTGTGATTTATTTTAGAAACTAGAGGTGTGTGTGTGTGTTTAAATATGTAATATTCAATAAGAGTATTAAAACGGGTTCGTTATGTTTTGTGGAATTTTACGCAATTCGTACTTTTATTACTGGGCTGCATCAACCACAGTTCCTGACAGTGGCTGACTTAAGCGTTTTGTGAAGACTAGGCAGAACACATGATAAGGCATCTCTTTAATAAAATGGCCAATTAATGATTTATTTTATGTTAATCTTTTTTTTTATTTTACAAACTTTGTGAAACTTTAATTAAATTTCATCTGTCTATTCTGATTCAGGGTTGACCGGCATCTATCCACGTTTTTTATTGACTCAGAGGTTCGTGCTTATATTTATCCTTATAAGTCAGCGAACATAATGATGATACTAGAATCTGACAAATGATGCTTGATATATTGTTTATATTATCCTGATATTTTATAATTTACAATACTTTATACACAATATGTATCCTAATATTTTATATTTTGACATGCTTATAAACCTCTGACCCTATGAGTACTAAGCAACTAATCGGAAATTCGCCACTGATTAAGATTATTAATCGGATTCTTTATTTTTATTTTTATTTATTTATTTATTTTGTTAAAAAAATTCTAACTTTTATAACAAGGCTACTTCTAATATAGCTCCTGCCCTTCATGAGTCGCAAAAACATGAACAGCAAGAGTTTCTATCTGACACAACGACATTAATAAATTAAAACAGTTCGGAAAGGCATTTTGATTCGGATCATTTCGCTACAATTGAATACAGTAATGCGTTTAATTAAATTAACTTTCTCTCCGCATCAATTATGTTTTACTTTTTTGTACTCAGTGGAGTAATTGAAGCTCGCTAGAATGCCAGGGGGCCCCGCCCAGACAAATTAGAATCATGCTAGCACACAGAAAATATAAATCTTTTATTCACCAGGAACGAAAAGTAGGGTAATTGTAACTATTTCCCAAGGATTCTACAATGCCTAATTGTATCATTGCTTTTTGTATTTTCTTATTTGTATTTTCTTCCCATTGGTGAACAGTCCATTTTTAAAAATATTTGTTTTTTCTTAAATAAGTCGTTCCTTTTCATAGCACTCATAGTTTTTCCGTTCTATAACGTAGTTCGCTAATTAAACTGATACGATTATTTTAATTAGTATATTTATTTATAATACATCGCTAATTAAAAAAATGAAAAAATTAGTAATTTTTAATACATATCCTATTTGTGCATATATACATAAATCATATTAATAATAAAACATGTATTTAGATAATTCTGAAAAATATATTTTAAAAGTGATTTCAAATTTAGTATGAAAATTCTTTTCATAGTAGTATTACTATAAGTAGAAAATTGGTTTTTTTTCTTCACCTTTAAGATCTATTTGTCAGATCCTGAAATGACGCTCTTTAAACTGAAAATTGCAATTAAAGAGTTGCAATTACTTGAAAACTGCTTTTTAAAAATTTATAGTACTTTTATTTCCTTAAATTTAGATTATATTTCTATACACTCAAAAAATATTTTAGAAGTATAAGTATAGGTAAACATTTTAAATGGAAAAAAAATATCTTCACTGCACATTACCTAAGCATTTTCCCTTGCTTAACAACATACATTTTGTAACTCGCATCTGCGTAAATGTGATCTAAAGTATTTAAAAACAGCAAAAAGATTATTTGCCGTTAATTTAATATTAATAACAAATAATTTAGAGACAATTAGTATTTTATTTTCCTTTGTATTTTTTAATCTATGCTGGTAATAGAATGTGATATTTTCCATTATAAGCATCACAAAAATATTTAAGCTAGTTTCTAAAATAAAATTAAGAACAATTTATGAATGAAAATTTTATGCAATGCACTGAATTTCGCTTTTCATTTAAATTATTCATTAATTCCAATTAAATAAGTAAATAAACTTATAATATTCACTTTTCAATTATTGTATACATTCAAGAGACTAATTTGAATAATAAATAATATTCTAAATGCAATTAAAAAATAAATTGGAGAAATACAATTATTTAGGCCCACATTCAGTGTATAATTAGTTATAATTCCTTCGAACAATTTCGTTGTGATTTTTTTTAATCATTTATAGAAAACTGTTCACTTTTCATACACTTTTTTTATTAACTTGATTTATTTCATATTTTTAAAGATGGAATTTTATAATGGATTTTCCATAAACTTTTTGATTTTTCAAAGTTTTGAAATTTTATATACACTTTTTTTTATTCTTAAAGGCAATGCACTATTTTTATATTTTCAGAGCTTAGTTATCAGCTAATTTGATTAAATTTTGATTTCATACTAGTGACGCCACCTACTAGTAAATTTTTGAAATAATTCAGTTCAATTTTTTCTATAATATTTATAATAATGAATTACAACTTTAAAACAAAAAAGAAGAATTATTTTAATAATTTAATTCTTTACTTTTTAATGCACTAATAAACGTATATTTTTGAAACATTTTACGACATATATTTCATACCAAATTCCGTTGTTGTACAGTTTTTATTTTTTTTTTATTTTATCGTTGATAATTAAATTAATTGTATCTTTTAACCATTTTAGATATTAATGAGAGTTTATTTAATTTAATATCCATTAATAATCTGAAGTAAAGTGATCATGTGATTGATAACAGAATGCTTTCATAAAATATGATTCAATGTCGCAAATATCCGGGCTGATGACTCCCCTTTTAATCAACCTTTTTAATGGTACACAAGATAATCAGGTGTGCAAACACGATTTCGTAGCTGCATATATTCCAGCAGTATTGCAGAATCGGTGCTAATGACCGAACGTGAAATGAAGTCCTGTGCACTTATATTAAGAAATGTGTGGATAATTATCATAAAACGTGCCCTTGAAGTGAAAAAAGCAAGTGGATTAGAAACTTTTGGCTAAGTGAAAGCATGTGGCTGTAGAAAGTAAATCAAAACTACTCGCTAAATGTAAAGAATGTTAAATTTAATAGTACTCCTTTTTATTGAACATATAATAAAAATACCTTGAACGTATTCTTTAAATCTCTGAAGAGGAGATTTAATATTAATAATAAAACGGAAAAAAGTATAACAAATTTTTTCTGAATTTATTTTGGTGTGATATAAAATTGGCGGCACACAGGCCAGGAACGGAAGACCGTTTCCTCCTGTAAAAAATAAACGCAAAAATTTAAATTTAATATTTATTTTTTAAATTTATTTAAAATTAGCGTGAGATTCAATAAGATTCTGTTTTAATTTTGAATATGTTTTATCGGCTAAAATTTTAAAGAAATGCATCCAATGAAAATTCAAAATATATTTACATATGAAGAACTATGGCTCAAAACTTTTATTCCTGTAAGTAGAAACAAAACAAGAATTGATATATAAGAAATAAAAAATATCCATTAATTGTTTGAATGAATTGGACTTCAATTTCAAACTCCCTGAAACAAAACACCAATTGAATTTTTGAAACCTTCTGTGTTGTTCAGAATGATTATTGATATTGCGTATTCATATCATCAAACTAAAAATGTATATCCAAAAAAAAAATAGTTAATGTATTTAAGTATCTGGAAAATGACATCCCTATAACAGAAAAAATTATCCATGTTAGTACATGCACAGCATATATATTTATATATACGTGCTACCAACCTACTACATATATAAACGTACTATATATATATTACTAACGTACGTGGTAGAGAAATCAATCTCATTATTTATTATTGAGTGGAAAAATCAA
>JAPMOR010046003.1:0-35256 GCA_026543865.1 Argiope aurantia | reverse complement strand
AAAAAAATCGAAAATTTTAATCAAAATCATGAATAGTTTATTTTAATACTTCATTTTTTATTTAAGGTTTGCTAATAATATGATTTCATTAAATCATTTTGAGCTCATCTGAGGAGAACTCCAGTTTCAGACACTATTTCTGGTCATATTTGAAATAATGAAAATATTTTGTAAATTACAACAATAATAAAATGTGTTTATATCTTCATTAAACATGTCATATGAAGCATGCTTAAAATTTTGGTATTCAAATTAAATAAATTATGTGTGAACAATTACATGCCTTTACATAAGAAAAATCACAATGTATTTTGAAATAGAATATTTTCTAATATATAATTTGCATACAAGTTCTTGAATATTGTAATAAAGGTAATTATTAAATTAAATAATTTCGTCTTAAATATAAATTTCAGATATCATTAATATATCCTATATTCAATCAAGTCAGTTTGGAAAGGAGTGTATTTGTTCGAAGCAAGGACAAGTAAAGTTATTACGAAAGAAGATCTTTTTCACTATCTCTCATTCCAAAGTCAAAAAACTCGAACATAAAAAATCATAAAAAAAGTAAGCTAGGTCAAAATAGAAAAATAACTAATAAGAATGTTTTCGGACGAATGGCATGATAGTTATTTTTAATTTAAAATTCTAATATAATTTTTTAATGTTTGTAAAAAAAAATATTTTGTTGTTATACGAAAAGATTTCCCGCAACTTTAACTTGATTAAATATTTATAATTTCAATTTTGTTTCAAATAATATTATCAATATAAAAACCTATTGGACTTAAATGGACAAAAATTGTGGCATGGACCTTTCAACACCTAACGACAAGACATTTTACAACAGGAATGTGTTCCATTTTATAAAAGCATTTTTTTTTGTTGAACATTTAAACTAATAGTTTAATACCATTCACAAATTTGTGATGGAATGAAGATAATTATGATCCACGCAATGGAAGCAAGAGAACACATATTTTCGAGAACATTTCTTTAATAATCACATTTCATACAAAACAAACATAAACACGAAAGGCAAGACAAGACATTAACGCGCTCACACCTCACAGAACAGTATCTCATATCATTATCATAACAATCTCAGATCATTATGGGGTCTTACTAATAAGCTTACCTAATCAGGTATCGCCATCTATTACCCAAAAGAGAAGATAAAAATCATGTAACTGCTACAAATTTAATTTAAAAGATCTGCATCATTTGCACTCAGATTTAATGCCCCATGAATAATAAATAGTCAAATAACAGAGAATAAAGATTTCAGAAGGCTAATTGGAGAATTTCAATTCAATTTTAAATCTAAAAATAAATATTTTATTTTGTTGCTCATTACTTTCATTCAATTTCTTTTTATATATTTATATATACATATATATTAATTTGTCAGCTTGAATGTACATACACCTTAGTGAGTTTCTATTCAAAGCTCTATATAATTCCATAATTTAAAGAGTGATTCAAGAAAAGAATTTATAAATGAAATATTCAATTGTCTATAATGAATCAAGTAACAGATGTGGGAATTTATTCAATAATTGTAATCAGTGACTTATTCTTTACCATGTTTAATTAACCAATTAACTAAGTATAAACATGTATTAATTGTGCACGCGATGGTCACGTCTTTTTCATCAAGAAAGGAAATAAATTAAAAAAAGAAGCTAAAAGATACCATATCGAAATTAAATAAAGCCTCGTGGTAACAATTAATTTTTTTGAAAGTAGGGGCAGGGTTTTTAATGATTGTGATCAGTCATTCATGTATTTATTTAACAAGGCAAACACCAAAATAAGATTAAAGCATGGACCTTAAGCAAACATGCCATTCTTTCGTCCCACACCTTTTCCCATTTTGTTTCGGATTCCGAATTCTAAAGCGAGGGTGAACACTTTTAATATTTCTGATTTCCCTCCAAAAGACTGACCAGAAACATATTGGAAAAGGGGAAGAGCGGGCGCTTGTTAGCATTATTATCGAAGCGTAACTTTCTAATAATAAAAGTGAGTTTTGGTATTAGTTTGAGTGGTTTTCCTAACACATATTATTCCCTGAAGCGTTGATTTCATCATTTAATCAGCGATGCGTTATGAGGAAGTTATTAAATAATCAGCAGCTTAAGCGAAGGACACGCTCCGGGTAGACCGGTAATTGGTTGTCCTTTAGTGCACTTTAAATGGGCTGCCATTCATTAAATATGTCAGCAGTGGATAACAAAGAATGTGTCTGTCTTTCCCAATAAGCGCTGTGTGATTGGTCTTTAATTTAGTAGACAGTTCCTAAACTGGTGTTCATTGTAATTCTCTCCACTATAGCATGAATTGTTATATGGAGTGAGTTGAATAACCATTTTATTAGATTCTATCATTTAGTAGAAATAACCATTCGTTAGAATAACTCCATTAAATTTCATAAAATAAAATGTTAATAAAATGATCCCTATAGATTTCAAATTATTTGGTAGATATTTAATACTGTAAATAAACTGCGACAGAATAGTTAGAGATAAAATTATCGAACAGAAGTTAAATATTACGAATTAATGAAATTTTTATTTATGATTAATTCCTTTAACACAATAAAGAAAAGGAATGTAATAGAATTACAACACAATATATGTATATCAATAAATGAAGTTAAATACTGTAGAAACTTTAAGGAATAAATTTTTTCGTCATATTTTAAGTGCAAATATTGCCGCATTGAAAAGAGGCAGTCGGATCTCCATGGCCGAATAGTCATAGCATTTATCTCATAATCAGGAGATCGTAAGTTCGAATCCCGATAGAGACAATTCGATTCACAGTTTGTGTAGATATTTAATTCCTTGATTTTATGTTTTCCTTTATTTCATGTTCCAGAAGATACTGGACATTTCTTTAGTTTGCCAGACAAGTGTTTTGGACTTTTCTTATTGTCTCCAGAAGAGTATTCTGGAACTTTCTCTGCTTGTATAAAAGCAGAAGATTGTCAGTCACTGTGTTCTAAGTTCCGAGTTGAGTTAATAAATTGGTTTAGATCTACTTCTTGTGTGTGTCATTGAGTTCCACACTCAAGTACCTACGTGACAATATATATATAAAAAAAAATTACAGCTCTGAAATGATAGTAGCATTCTGATCGAAACAGGAAAAGAAATGAAAAAATTAAAGACAGAAATAGCGATAAAGAAATGGGATAATATGCATTATTATTCTATTTGTGTAAAAGGGATAATTCAAGCAGTTTCTTATTCAATTTGTGTCGGAATATTTCTCTATAACATTCATTTTATAGAATATACATCAAGAATATAATGTTTTTTTTTGAAATTATTACATAAACCCAACAAATATTTTAGTAAAATTAGCTGCGAAAATTATCTAGAATCCGGATTTTCCATTAGCAAAATACAAGCACATGCGGGATGGTTTCTACTTCCACGAATTGAAAATAATTAATATTCAAAGAATTTTGTTTTTTTACTCAGTTAATAAAATATGGAAGTGTTTTTAATGAAGAGAACACTGAACACAATGCGACTGCACCTCAAAAAATTGTTCAAGTTTTTGTTTAGTTTTTTTTCAAATTTGATCGAATATATATCTACAGTGTATAAGTAAAACATAATTTTTCGGAATACATAAATCAAAATTAACCTCTAAGACTGTCTTTATTTATAAACACAAAGACAGATTTATATCCATCCCACAAGAAAATTTCATATAATCTACTTTTAAATTTCTTACTAATATAATAAGATTTATTTCTTTACTGTAGACGCATTTATTGATTTGTTTTAAATATCAAAGAATGAAAATTTATGCTACCTTTTTTTAACTAAGGTAATGCCTTTATGCTACCTTTTTTAAAAATTAATGCTACCTAAATTTATGCTACCTTTTTTTAAGGGCATGCCTTTATTTTTCCTCTTTTTTTCATATTCTTTAAAAATAATTTTTGGAGAACGTATATTTCGAAAAAAGCTATGGTAATGATGTATAGATGCGGAATAATAATATAGGAAAATTATTTTCGAATTTAAGCAAGCTTATCGATTTGATTTTGCAATATTGTTGATTACTCAATACGTGAATAATTCCAATCGTTTTTCGTATTGCAAAAGTCAAAATACTAGTTTATTCTCTGTCACTTTAATGTAACTCCAATTTCTGCTTGAAAATTACACATAATTGATATGAATCTCTAATTCATTTTTTCTTTATGATTCTTTTTAAGGCTCAAGAAGGAATGATTAGAATATTAGATGGAATCTTAAAATTATAATATTTCTTGAAAATTTGAAATTTTATTTAAAATTCAGCATTTAAATAAGAATAAAAATTAAAAGAATAAGATTTTTTTCTTTTTATATAAATAGCGTAAAGTTTGTTTATCTTATTGACATAATTATACATCGAAGAATTAAAAGTAAGAATTTACGATACATTCCATTCACCACAACTTTCTTTTTCATTTCTGTGTGCATTTAAAAATAATAAGATAGCTTTGCTGGAGCTTAAGATTTTGTCAGGAAGAATTTGTTACTAAATTTGACATAATGAAATGCATAATTAATAAGAAAAGAATACATATATTTTTTCAGAATACAGAATCACAAAAATTGAAAAACGATTTTTTTTTTTTGCATTCAAATATTTTTTTCTTTCCGAAAAGCTTTATAAGACCATTTCAGCAAGGTCCCTTTAAACTTTAGTATTCAAAAAATTTATTATCAATTAATACTTTATATTTTATTATCAAAAAACTTTTATGTCAAAAATGTTTTATCTTAATACTTTATATTCAGTATCATTAAACAGTTGCCTATGCAGATCACTATAAATCCTAAAAAACAAACTCATTTTATAAAAAAAATCCACAATGTTTATTTTTTTCTTCTAATATCAAAATATACTTTCATTAGCGTGTATTTAAGGACAGATTAACTAACCGCAAATATAAGTGTTAAATTTCTATGTATAAACGTTAGTTTTAAAATAGCCACTCTATAATCTGACTGATGCAAATAATATTTAATCAAAATTAGCTAGTATTGTATAATCTAGTTAACATTTAGTCAGTTACTAATTCGATAAAGCTTTCCGAAAAAGCTATTTCCATTTTATGTAGTGTTAATTTTATAATATAACACAGGCAAAACCGATACTATCAGCGCTATGAATACTGTCAATGGCAATATTTAAATTATCAGGTGAATACTCTCGAAATTCAGTAAATTTAATGAAATCTTCCCTTTAATGAAACTTAAATGTTTCTACCTATAGTTACGTGACAAGAGTAATGCTAAATATGAGTCTTGATGTTAATCTTAATATTCTTCTTGAATTCTATTAATATTTATCTTATTAAAAGATGCTAATTTGGTACTCATCTTTTTAATAAAATATCTTTCTGGAGTGTAAAGTGCTTTTAATATTTGCAGCTGTGTTTTGCATTACAAATATTCTTACATTCATTATTATTTTAGATTATTTTGTTGCTCAAAATTATTTTATGAAAAATAATCAGTGAGCGTTTAGTCTAAAAGTGAAAACTTTAATTTTCTGACGAATGGAATTTATAGAAATAATTATGTTCTAATTAGATATTTTCTCTATAAATTAACTATTAATAGATTGGAATTAAATAGCTGTGTAACAACTTGCGTCAATTTCGCTTCAATATCAATTCGGAAATTATATGAAGTTAAAGAATAATAATGCGATAACTGGTGTCTGCCAAGAGAACAGAAGCATCACAAGGATTAATTTAATGGACAAATTTATTTTTAAAATTTACTTAAAAATAAATTTATTTTTAAAGTGTTAAATAACTCTTTTATGAAAATATTCTTTGGTTCATAAAACATTTTTGTAGCTTACTTGCATTTTACGAGACGATGGACAAAATTGTTCATTAATTGTAAGAATTGTATTGAAAATACTTGCAAAATATCTTGGTAAATAAGAAAATTATCTTCATTAAAATAATTTTCTCATAAAGTACGGAGTATTAATATGTATTAAATAATACTCTCTATGAAATCACTACTAATCACCACTAAAAATTATATGCAAGAAAAAGTTGTTTTCAACCTTTAAAACTTCTTCAGAAATTCCTTAATTTTTAAAAAGCATATTTTGAAAATGTATTTTAGTTTGGATGGTTTAATTTTTGATAAAACATTTCAATCATTTTAGCTTAAAGTGTAAAACACTTCGAGAATCTCTCAGCGTTCAATATTACAGCAGCTATTCTGAAAAATTTATGGATTTTCAATTTCGTTTCATACTAAATTGTGTTAATATCTTTTATATTTCTGCTTCTGTTAAGGCCTGAAATAAATTGCCAATTTTGAAACGACGGTTGTAGTCATATTCGCCATTTGGTATTCTAGGGTAGCTTTTGCAATAGTTCTGGTAAAATGTTTTCTCCCTAAACGTAAGGAAGTATCACTATGAGATGTTCATATTTATCTGATTTACGCCTTTTTATGGCTTTTTCATATTTATTTTGTACAGAAATTTAGAATATAAATGTAATTCATTATTATTCAGACTTTTGTAATTGTTGAGGAAAAATAAAAAGTCGGCGATTAAAAAACAAACAACTGAAACATGTTTTTTTCGTTCTCTTTAGTTATTCAGGGACCTATATATTCTCTAATCATATTAGATGTAACTTGATTTGCTATGCTTACATAACCCTATGAAATTTTAAGATAGGTGCAGTATTTACACGAACTTCTCAATTTTCGACCTTTTGCATCCAAATCCCATCGTAATATCCAAAATTGTTTACCCTCTATTGAAAGTTTGATATATAACGAAATCACATACGCGTAATATATTTCCTAGAATATGATCTCAAAATCGTGAATCTTCATTCTGGGAATCTCTCGCATTATGTGGGACTTATTTTTGCACATTGTGTAGGCATATTTAAGCTAAAAAAGATTTTTAAATAAGATTTATAAAAGTTTATACCTTTTAAGAATATTTTTAGAATAGAAAAATATATTTGATTTAGTCAAGAAATTAATTCGTTAGTGAAACATCAAATGTTTCTTATTTTTCCGAAACGATGCATTTATAAATTATGTATAATCGTGTAATAGGACATTAGCGCCGTGTGGGCCGAATTACAGCATGTTATTGTTATATAATTTTGCTTCTAGTTTCTATCATGCAAATAGGTTAATCTAAAGCTCATGTTAAGGAAAACTTATAATAATACTTTAATTTATTTCAATAAATCAATATATTTATATTAAAATTATTGATTTATTGAACCGTTTAATTATTTAGGATAAAATTCACTGTTCCAGAGATATAACTACGTAGACATTGATTATTTACAATATGTATTGCTGGCATTATTTTAGAAAAGAATATGTCAGTAAATACAAAATATTAATGCACTTACAAATAGTTCAGAGACATTAAAGAATATTTTATAGTATGTTTTCTTTCTTTGCTGTTTTTCAGTAGGTCTGAATTCTTTCACATATCCAAATCTTGTCTACATAATTTTATAATATTCACGAGGGCATTTCATTAGTTATCAAATTAAATTTACTTTAAAAGCCTTTGACAATTTTTTTCCTTAGCGAAATTCATACTTTTCATTTATTTCGATAAAAATAATTGTATATAAAAGAGCAAAAATAAACTTTCATTTCTCATCTACTTATATACAATGTCAAGATTCCTAAATGTATTATTAAAAAGTATATTAAATTGATAATAAGTTTCATAGATAATCTAATAATGATCTTGTAATGTTAATAAATTATTTTGATTTCCAAAACTTATACATTCCCTTTCCCTAATGGGAATTAAGATAACTGAATACACTTACAACTTGGCCAAAACCCAAACTTTCAAAACATCTACTCTGAAGATGATGCTCTCTAAGATAATACAGTTAGCCTTAATGGTTGAAACTTGGACATGAAAGACAGTGTTTCGTAGAATGAAAAATCACTCCTACCTCAAAAATAATATACTAAAATACTCGTTAAGATGCAAACTCAAAATTTATATTAATGGGGTAGGTATTCCAATTACTTAGACTTACTTCTAAATGAAAGTAACTGCATGATTCTTTATCTACAGTAATATTTGATAATGATAGGAAATAATGATTTGAAATATTACCAGAAAACTTTTTCCTTGATGATGTATTAGTAAATTAATGAAGAATATTTGCATGAAAATTGGAAATGAAGATGATAGTTACTACAATAAAACAAGTGTTAATGAATAATTTTGTTTCTAAAGTTACAATATTAGATGAAGATAAATCCTTTTATTTGACAATTCAAATTGTTCAATTCACAATTCAATTGAAATTGTTATAATAGGTTAATATATTATGCCATATGAAAAACGAAATGCACCTCCATATAGTTTACTTTTTTTTGTTTTTTAAAGTAAGGAAAAAATTCAGAATAAAGGAAATAATTTATCCACTTGCATTTCTATTTTGACTTTTATTCCTACATTCGATTCCATACATCTGATTATGACACACAGAGAATTATTTGCACATAAAAATGACTTTGATTTATTGAGGATTTATATTTTGATGGACATGTTGAATTGCTTAAATCTTGTTTTATGATCCTTTCAGTGTTGCTTATTTTATGGTACAGTGCCATATTTCATCTAACATTGTCATTTGTTTAAAAAATTTGTGCAAATGTTTTACTGTATAATCTGATTAAAAATACAAATATTTATTTATTTAAAAGGCTTTTCTGAACACATTTGCTGAATATCATAAAAGATTTGACAGGTTTATTGTGCCTTTTATAATAAAAGAATATGCTTGTTAAATATAAATCCTCCTGGTTTCTCCTTTGAACTTTCTTTTAGTTTCTGAATATTCCGAACAAAATCCATCATTTCATAACTGAAAATAGCAACTATTCCATTTTCTGGTAGAAAATATTTTAATCAGCAATAAATAAAAATTAAATATTTTTTTAATTTATGGTATTTAATAAAATTAATTTTAGATATATGCAGACTGAAGAAATTTTTTTTCTATTTTAACACTATCCGCATTTGGATCATTACCATCGCACTCAATAATTTCATTACTGACTAAATAAGTTGGTTTTCTGGAAGTAGATATCTTAATATTTCAGCGGAAAAGATTTAAACGATAGATTTCAACTAAATATTTTTATTCTGTGGGGGGGGGGGGGATCAAACTACTTTTTAAAGGATTAATAGACCAAATTCCCTACACTAAGTCTCTTTTTAAATAAAATTCTAATTTCACTTGAAAAATATGATATGCCACTTTGAAATACAATGTCACATGCTTTGAAATGCTATGTCACATTGAAATATTATGCAATATGCATCAGATGTAAGAATATAATTCTTAGTAATAACCATGAAGCGACGGAGAAAATAATTTAAAAATCCCCAATTTTGTGCAGACAGAATTATTTTACTTAATCCGTAAGTAAAATAAGTTTCGTTTTCTTAAGTTGAAATAGGAAATTATTTCAAGAAATAATTTATTAATAGAAATTTTATTTCATGATTTATCTTGAAAACTCTCTTCGAAAAGGATGATATGGATACATTCTTTTGCTAACTTAGGATTATAGCATGTACAAATGCAAATAAATTTGAATAAAACTAATGAAATTGCACTATGCATAAATTTTAATGTGTATAAGAAATGGAAAATAAATATTTGCATATTAAATGGTTTTCGATCTGTTCGCATGATCAGATGTCAAAAATAAAAATCTAACGCTCATTTTCCGTTTTCATCGCACTATTTACTAGTATAATTTTAATCCAATGAAAACAACAAAATCAATTAAAATACGAAAAAGAGAGATTAATATATGTATTTTTAATGAATTTAAGCATACTTTGATAAATAGCTTGAGAGAAAAATAACCATTATTTTGGGAGACGTCTGTCCATGAGGCATCTGAATTCGCATTATTCGAAAATATAATTATGTTTCAAATGAAACGATTTAATAGCTTGATCTTTTGAAATGCCTGGTAGATATATATGAAGTTATGTTATTTGGAATATTAGATTTAGAGGAAACGTAAACTTTATTTTCCGATAATGCCACTGTAGAGTTAATGATATTGCATTATACACAAATAACTTCTAACCTAAGGAAAAATAAATATTTTGAAAATTTGAACTGACCGATGAATATAAGTATATTAAAAATTTTTCATACTGTTTTGATGAATAGAGTGAGAGAAAATGAAACAAGACTTTTTTCAAAACATTTCAACATGAGGTCAATAAATTTCTATGGATTCAAAAATTTTGAATCATATGGATTTGTACAGTTGTTTTTAGATGTTGAAAGTTAGTGGATGAGACACACAATGCTAAACAAAAATTCTTAGGTTCTACACAGAAGTGAAACTGAAAATGAAGAAAAAAAAGTTGAACATACTGCATTTATCCGTTCAATGAAGCAATAAATATGTACATATTCTATATAATTTACCTTTTTTTTCAATAATTATTTATGAAGATAAAAATTTAAAGCACGTACGGAAACATAATATTATATTTTTACTTCAAAATAAATTATTGTAATTACAAATTTCAGTATCTCAATGAAAAATAAAAGAAAATCACGATGGCAATATATCATTAATAGCTATTATTAATTTTGGAGAAAAGTTATTTTTCCTTTTATTTCCTTCAAACTACAAATATAACATTTCGCCCATTCTAAATTGCTGCTGGCATAATAAAAATATCATAAATATAATAAATTCAGTGCAAATAGAATCCAAATTATTGTCATCTGCATCTTTTTTATTGTTTGGATAATACCAATAGATTTAAAGATAAAAAAATGTGGCATTTTTTGTCAAATAGTCCGCATTTTTATAAAGATCAATTTATAGTTTATTCGAAATCAGAAATGCAATCTGTAGAAATGTCACCGTGAATCTGAATTACTTCTGTCACTGCCATGAACAGAAATTCTCTAGTCTTGAATCTCAGATTTTAAATATCGGCCAATTTTCTTCCAAATAATTTATTCTCATCCGAAATGTACTATCTGTTCTAAATGATTGGAACCTTAGAGGACAAAAAATTGTATCTTCACAAAACTTTGACTAATGATTTCAAAGAGAAAATAGCAAGAATAGCATTGGGAAATTGCCTAATCATCTTTTTTAGAAAAGTACTTTTACAAGGAAAAGTGACGTAATTTTTTTTTCTTTGGACGCTGAGAAATAAAATCCAAAAATTGCAGGGACTGAATTTTACCCTAATGTCAATTAAGAGTCAAATGAGGTGACTCTCAGACTGGATGGTTAAACATTTCTTATTTCAGTTTTTACCCTTTTTTTCATACTTAATCTGAATTTATATTTCTTTTCTAATTTGATTCCTCTCTCCCCCCCCCCCCAAAAAAAGAAGAAACTCCTCTTTAAAAATTATCTAGTATATAAAAATGACTCTTTTCATGTCAACCTTCAATGATTTAACTAATGCAATCTGCTTTTTCGATATCTAATGTTTTATTTTATTTTATTGATTTTTAATTTTTACTTTCCAATTTAAAAGTTAAAATTATGTGTGATTTTTATTTTGGTTTAATAATGATATGAATATTTTACTTGGATTCCCGATTGTGAATCTTCCTGTACAAGGTTTTAATAATATGCAGTGTCCTAAATTTTAAAAATTCCTATAATTTAAATTTGGTGGAATTAATTTATGAAGTATGTATGCATGATTATTATAGGGATAATTGTGGGATTATTTTTGAAATTATACCAATAACTATATAATTATTTCAAGTAAGTAGTTGAAAAATTCTTATTTAATTTTATATCTAAACTGAGATATCTACAAATATAATTTATGTATCTGTAAAAACGTCGTAAAACCTATTAGATTATGGACTCATTCCTTTCTAATATTTCCTTCAACTTTTATATTAAAAATTACAATTACTCGAAGAAATATATTCGTGTCAGAAATAAAAGGCATTTTTTAAAAGATTTTAAATAATAAATAATTCAGATATGTAGGATATTCATTTAAAATTATAATAAGTTTATAAAAATATTAACCAATCCTTATTTTCCAAATTTATGTGGTTTTTCTCAAAAGGCTTTTCATTTGTCCCTCCATATTTACCGTTTCAAACACATAATGGAAACCAGTTTACATGCCCTTTAAAATCGTCTCTACAGTACTTGCCATTGCCTTTTAAAATTGAAAATTTTTAACTCGGACATGTTTCTTCATATTCAAGAAAGAAAAAATCGCATGTTGCAAAATCAGGACCATAAGGGACTCAAGTAACGTTGATTTTGTTTTTATTTTCCTACTAACATTCGTCATCCGCATTTTTGGGGGGATGGGGTGGGGGGAAGAGCACTGTGTGAATGGAAGCGAATGAAATGTTCAAACTTTCTGATAGTTTTTTTTTTTTTTTTTTGTAATTCAACCATTTTCGCCTTACTATCATAGCAGTTGTGCTGATGTTTATTTCTGTTTGCGCAGTCATTGCTTAATGCGATCTCCTTCCTTTCAATTTGATTGTCTTTGCTCTTTAATATGTGGAACAGTTTTATAGCTGGCTTGTACGGAAGGACAGACTTTCAACAAGCATTTTGTAGCAGCATATATGGCTCACATCCCGAATGATTTCTGTTAAAAAAAAGGAATCGGTTGCGCATCACATACTTTTTGGCTTGCAAGGAATGAAAACAACAAATCCTGGACCAGCTGCCAAGGCAACAGTGACTCTAAAATAGTAAAATTTTATCAATTATTTTTTATTTTATTTTTCCAGTTGAATATGTAACATTAATTGCTGTTAAAAAAACACTTTAAAAATTTATGAACATTCCTTACTGAAGGGTCTTCCTTGTAAATAAATTTCCAAATATCAATAACAAATTCCTATTTTCTTTTTAAATTTTCTCTATTTCAAATCATGATTCAGCTTACGGTATATTGTGCTTATCATTCGCTTAAAGTCTTCCAAATATTTATTTCCTTATTCCTAAAATATCACAAGTCATTTAAATACAGAAGAATCTTTTTTCTGGGTTCAAGAAAATGTAATTTATCAGAAATTCCATTCACAAAGAAAACCCTTTATTTGTGACGATATTTTAAAGGAAAGATATTTAATTATTCATATTTAAAAACACATCGTAGTAAAAGATTACGCGAACCAAAATTGAATCTTTTGAAAAATGAGTAATCAGGTTTTGACTCTTCATTATTTCAGTTATTTTCGATTGGGGTTAATGACGGTAATCGTATTAAGTCCAATTCAAAGCCTTTCGTCTTTTTTTTTGTTGCTAAATAGAAAATATGAAAAGGAATTCACTTATAAATATTCACTGAATTCAATAGATTTATCTGTCACTTTAAGCCAGAATTTTTCGTCAATTACTCTCGCTTCCTATAATCGATTGAATCGCTTTTCTTTAGTTTGTTCCATTTGTATGTAATTTAAGGCACCGAAACGAATGGAGTTTTAAAGAAAAAATTAATGGTTTTTATCGTGTAGGAATTATTCTCCGCTTTGGCCATTTTAAACACATTTTTGAATTGACTTAATTGTTCGTTCAAAAAACATTAAAAACTACATTAAGTAGTAAATTGTCTGTTGTGAATGGAACTTGGTATTTTAAAATTTTTATATAATAAAATGGAAAAGAAAGCTTTGTTTTTCATGATTTTTCAACAATCCTATAAGCTACAAATTATACCAATCCCTTAAAATGCTTAAAATATTTCTAATGAGATAATATAGAAACTCTTCAAGATATTTTTCCCATAATGATATTTATATTATTTTATTTTATTCTTCTTGTTATTTCCTTATTATAATCAGAATATCATTAACTATTATCCTATTCATTTTATTTATTTTTTATATCTCTATAATTCCATTTTTAATTTTTTTTTCTAATAGGTAACATTTTTTTTATTTTCATGAATGCTTTTAAAAATGAATTTAAAATTGTTTCCAGGTTTCTGTTAATGAAAAGTAAATATTGTAAATATTGTAGCTGCTTACAGTTGCCATTAATATTTTTTAATAGAAACTTATATACCAGTATTATTTTCTTTTCTCTTATTTTCAAATATTACGAAATTTTCGTCAAAAATTTTATAAGTCCATAGCATGTCTGTAGAAATTTGTTCATAGTTAAGAAAGTTCATGATTTTTTTTTTATTATTTCAATTTGAGAATCCTGAAGACATAATTTATAATACTCATATACTTTTTTTTATATATATACTTAACCGTGGACTCTTCAGTCAGAGGCACAGTTGTGTTTATAATACTTAAATTCAACTTTTGAATGGTTTCCAAAAAATCAAAATCTAATTTCCACTCTATAGAAAATGAAAGGTTGAAATTATTAGCTCATTAAGAGATTTTCCAACCATTTCGTGCATAATGTTGTAAAACTTCTATTCTTCAAACATTGATAATTACTCTAGAATTTATAAAGAATATCCTGTTTATATACATGCTCTTTTACTGTAAGTTTATCAAATTGTCTCAAAATTTTTGAAGTGTTAAGTTTTTAGTTCAAAAATATTTTCATAGTATTCACAAAATTACAAATATTTCTTAAAAATACAACTGATGGATATAAAATTACATATTGTTAATTATTCTGCATAAGTTATTTGATAATTTATAAAATTCATTCTGTTTAAAAAATACAAAATCTATTTACTTAAGTTAATCGGCATTAATAATCTGTTTCAGTTGATGATGTTCCCTGGCTATTACTTTTTTTATTCTGAAATAAATTAAACTATGCATCATTCTTGCAGATTAAATATAATGTAGATTACCAACTTAAAATTCAAGTAATCTGATAAATGTCCAATATATAAGCATTAAATTCATATACATCAGCCGACAACATTTATATGAATTTCAGTATCGTACTTATATACATTTACTTAGACATGCTTCAGTTTCTTCAAACAGCGTTGTGTCTTCGACTTTCAACTTTCCTAGTAAAATTAATGTTTATTGTGTTGAAAACGAAGAAAAATTTAATTTCTCGAAAAATATATATCAAAATGATAATAAATTCTTAAAAATGTTTACAAAACTTTGATTTTCAACCTATTAAGCATCTTATATTCATAATGTTTTTAATGATATTTCTATGAAATTAATTTATTCTTGTATGATAAAGTGGCGGTATTAGCATATAAATGATACAAAACGCTTATGTTTACATCCTATTAGTTGTATGCAAAAAAAAAAAAAAAATCAACGAATTTTTTGTTAGTCAGAAGTAATGTTTATCTCTTCATATTCAAAAGTCCATAATTAAATAAAAACCAAATTCCCCAAAACAGATATGTAATTTATATACGATACGTAATTAAGAATTTCATTACTATTACATATGTCTTATCAAATATGTTTTAAACTAATTGATAATAAATTAAATAAATTTGAAATTAAAAGCCATTCTTGAAATGTCTGTAAAATAATTCTAAAAATTTATTAACCACTGCCACTTAAACTCTGGATGTATTTAAATGTAATATTAATAAGACATAATATTTAAATAATGATTATTGTGAAGAGTTTTAGTATAAATCTTTGCTTAATATATATTTTTATAGTTTTTTAGTTATAAATTTTTGTGATATTAATAACTAAATGGTAAAAAATATATTATTATTACTGATATCAATTAACAAAGTTGGTAAATTTTTTTTCTGCATTTTTTTCAAATATTTCTTGGTCTCATCAGATGTTTCCATCATTCGATTCCTTTTCATCTTCATTTTATCATTCATCTTTGAATTCTATTCTGGATTAGAAAACATACTGCTGTATATACTAAATTTATCTTTCTACTTTATCTCATTGATTTTAAGGATGCATTTTGCTTAAATATAGTTTGTTAAAGATTTATCAAAATTGTTTCGCTACTTATATCATTTTTCGTAAATTTATTTATGCGAAGTAATTTTTTCTACAGTGTTTGTTATAAGTATTTAATTTATAATAACAATAATAATAATTTTTATTAATTATCCACAGAGATTATTCTTTTTATTCTTAAAATATCACTTAAACCTCAAAACAATAGCTTCATTTCAATAGAACAGAGCCGGCGTCCTGGTTTAGGGTAATGCGTTTTCACCGTGATCTAAATAAAATCAAGCATTTCCCCTGTAATTTAAATGGATTTTGAATATATTCACATACATTAAAAATTCCTATACATGATTGAAATTATTTTAAATAAACAGATTTGAAATTTACATTAAACATTTCAATACTTATGCTGTTATAAATATGTTACAATTAAATGTAATTAACATTGTTGGAATATTTTTCAGATATGTAAACAAGCTAAATATTTCAGGAAAACAATTAATTTGGAGTTTGAAGTTTCAGATAATTTTATTAAATAATTAATCAAAATTTAGTAATTTAAGTATTTATTAAATAATTTAGTAATTTTGAGTCGAATCATCTAAGCAATTTTTTCAAAATTATCTTTTGCATCATTGAAAGCAGTTAATGTCAATAAGCATTTTGTAAGTCGATACCAAACCAGTTTATCATAAAATGTAGAGTTCTGCATTGTTTCATTCATTCTACAAAACACAATATTATCAAACAGCAGATTGGATTGTTTTAAGAATTAATTTTCCTTTAGTTTGAGCAAGGTTAACTGTGATGAGATAAATCATTTTCTCTAATTTGATATTATTCATGATGTCCAATGCTAAAAATCTTCGAATATGATTATTTTGAAAAAATCTTAAAAAAGAAAATCATTTTGCATTCATAAAATAATTAATTCATGTTTTTTATACTTCTGAGTAATTATTCTACTATTTTCGTTAAACACTGAAAATTAAAAAAAAATGCTATCGAAATTCTGGAGAAATAATTATTTCTGGAAAAAGCAAAACTATTTTAATTTTAGCGAAATGCGAAAAAATAGAAAATGCAATAGAAGAATGTTTGAGTTTACTCAAAACTGTTGGGGATTAATAATATGATCATCATCATATATTTTTTTCGGTTTCATTGTGTTAAATGTGTTTGAAGTCAGTCTGAATTTTGCAAAATTTGTTTATTATTTACATGCCGGCGTCCTGGCATAGGGGTAGCGTGCCTTCCCCGTGTTTTGGGCGTCCCGAGTTCATTCACAATAGAACACATTTTCACATTTTTTGGAACAACAGAATTACAACCATGCCCGATTTGGGCAAGGTTGTACTTCTGTTGTTCTATTTGTGAAATGTGTGAATGTGCCCTCCTGTAAAAAGGGATTGTGCAAGCGAATGAGTGATGCGTGAGTAGCTAAGTAGTACTCTTGGCCCTAGTTGGCGCTACTATAAAAACAAGAGACGCTCCCCCTCCGGCTAAAAATCGCTATCTTCATAACAGCGGGCCTGTCAGTGGCAGATGCCACAAGAAACAACAACAACAACATCATAGACGACGTCCTGGTATAGGGGTAGAGCGTCTTCCACGTGAGCTGAGCGTCCTCGGTTCGAGTTCCCTTTCGGGCATGGTTGTTCTTCATCTGTTCTATCGGTGAGATGTATGAATGTGCGCCCCTGTAAAAAGGGTTGTGCAAGCGAATGTGATGCGTGAGTAACTAAGACGTACCCTTGGCCTTAGTTGGCTGTACTAAAACAAGAAACGCTCTCTTGGTTTAGAACCGCTGACTTTGTCAGCGAGCTTGTCCGTGGCCGCTAGAAACAAAAACAGCAATTATTAATGTGAAATAAAAATGAAACTCATTTGATTTTTAACTAGCTTTGTTGGCATTAATGTTGGTAATTACATATATAACTATACAATGTTCGGGAACTGGTCAAGAAACAAATTATTTTAAATAAAATGACAAACCACTTTGTTTCTCTAAGAGTTTTTTTTCCATCCATTTAACAGACAATATCGTCTGCAAATTTCTATTTTCTTAAAAAAATGTTAATAGTTATGAGGATTTCAATGCTAATTTTTCTTATTCTAAGTAAATCAAATAATCAACAATCAACTAAGTTAGTCTATCAATGACAATCTAGCAATAAAGAACTAAGTCTTATTCTACTCAACAGTTCATTATGAATTAAACTATGTGAAAGCAATTAAAAAAAGCAGAGTGCCTTTATGATAATTCAAATGCTTTGAAAATATTTCAAAATTCATTCATTGATTAATATAAAATACTCTTTAGTCAATTTTGCATTATCTGAAATATTTAAAACTAGCCGCCTTTGGCGACCAGCCGGTTCGCCAATATTACCGCTCACTACAATTTTCAATGAAATATTTTAAGTAATTGGTCTCTTAATATATTCTCAAACAAAACATTTTTAATCTTCAAATTTTGATGGTCATATCAAACTTATACTGTTGTTTAGATCGTTTCGTTCAATTTACTATATATATTTTGCTAATTTGTTGTCATTTCCGGTAAAATTAAACTTTAATTTAAAGTGGAAATGATGAAATTGCAATTAATATGAAGATATTTTTTAATAAAACCAAGCATATTATTTTATTTATCATCTTTATTGTTATTTATTTATTATTATTATTATTGAATATGAGTATTACAAAAAGAATCGCTCGGTATTTAAGTCTTATGTGAACTACAAATTATTTTTCTTAATTTATGTAATATCTCAAAGAATAATTCAACAAAAATTTCTCAGATTCAGCATAAAATTCAGTTTTTTGTTTTGCTTTCAAAATGACTGAAATGAAATCAATAATAATATTTTGTTCCGGCCTATAAATATATTTCAAAAATTATGAAGTCTAAATTTAATGCAGTAAGGTATCATATTCTAAGAAATATTCTGGAGACACCAAATTTTAAATAAATGAATGAATGTTTCTATTTTCCACGATCAACTAAGACTTATTTATAAAGTTTTGAATATTAAAAATTTAGAAAAAATCAACATTTTCATAATCGTAGGGCAATTAATCTTGAGAAACCTGAGCGTTGATTGGCTTATTTTCTTTGAAACGATCGATAGAAAATCTAAAATTATCCTTTTTTTATTGAATAGTGATATTCAAATTTTCATAAATCAGTCAGTTTAAGTGATTGATTTAGTTGATTGGAAATTAATTCTTTTTATTTAAAATATTAGTGTTTCAATAACATTTTGTTAATCGTGATTTCCACAGCAGAAGCTTAATGTAAAATCAAAAATCCGTTATTTATTAAAGCATTTATTAAATCAAGTTACATAAAATATAATCATTTTCCATTAAGACCATTTAGCAGATCTGTGACTTACTAAAGGTTTACAAATCAGCTGTTTGTCCATGATTTGAATGGATATCCTGTTCATAATAAACAAAATTTGCCTTAAAATATAACTGATTTTTTGGATTAATAATATAGAGAGTGTAAAAGATCATAAAATAATTTTTCTTGAATTTATTTTTTAGAAAAAATAATATTTCATATATGTTTCATTTCCTACAGACACGTGCCGAAAAGTTTATTTTTGCAGATTTTATTTCCAAAAAGATTTAATTTATTTTTAGTTGGAGATTAAATCAATGTGATGGCAACACTTTGAAAAAAGATAATTTTTTTCCCATAAATGCAAAACGTGCTTAAATTTTATTTTTATTTTGTCCAAAAAAATTATTGAAAAATATATTTAAAATATTTATATAAGAATTCATTAAAAATAGAAATTTAATTTTAAGGTTAAAACATTGGTATCATTTAAAAGATAAATGTTTGATCTTTAACTTCATGTAAAACTCTTTTTTGTGCGGTAATATTTTCGGAAGTTATAGCAGAAACACGCTAAAATTTCGCTTAATTTTTAAATAAATAAAATTATAATTAAAAATTCGAAAAAATAACCCCCAAGTGCACATTCCCCGCCTCCCAGGTATACACGTGCCAAATTTGGTAGCTGTAGGTTGAATGGTCTGGTCTGTAGAGCGCCAACACACACACACACATTGAGCTTCATTATAAGTACTACATAGAACAGACACATCAAAAGTAAACATAACATTTCAATAGTTGCCAAAAACAAAAGTAAGAAAAATGCAGTTAATAAGCAGACGATATTTAGAAAGTACAGATATTTAGACTGAAAAATGAAATTATCTGAAATTAACCTTACGCGCAGACGATATTTACAAAAGTAAAAATATTCAAACCTGAAAAGGAAAATATATGAGTTATTCCATCAATAAATGTCATAAGTTTGTTTATATCTTCATTATTTTATGAGTCATTAAACATCAAAATGGGTCCGGGACTAAATAAACACCCTGTATAGAGAGTGTAAAAGATCATAAAATTATTTTTCTTGAATTTATTTTTTAGAAAAAATAATATTTTATATTTGTTTCATTTCCTACAGACACGTGCCGAAAATTATATTTTTGCATATTTTATTTCCAAAAAGATTTAATTTATTTTTAATTGGAGCTTTAATCAATGTGATGGCAACACTTTGAAAAAAGCTAATTTTTTCCCATGAATGCGAAACGTGCTTAATTTCAATTTTTATTTTTTACGAAAAAAATTATTGAAAAACATAGTTAAAATATTTATTTAAAAATTCATTAAAAATAGAAATTTAATTTTAAGATTAAAACATTAGTATCATTTAGAAGATAAATTTTTGATCTTTAACTTCATGTAAAAATCTTTTTTGTGCTGTAATATTTTCGGAAGGTATAGCAGAAACACGTCAAAATTTCGCTTAATTTTTAAATAAATAAAATTCTAGTTAAAAATTCGCAAAAATAACCCCCAAGTGTACGTTCCCTGCCTCCAAGATATACACGTGCAAATTCGGTAGCTGTAGGTTGAATGGTCTGGCCTGTAGAGCGCCACACACACACACACACACTGAGCTTTATTATAAGTATATACTTTATTATAAATATATATATATATATATATATTTGATAAATAACAAAATGTATTTGTATCTCGCAGAAGAGTAATATTTAATCCTTTTGAGTCTTCTTTAAAATTCTAATAAGATTATTTTTACACAAAAAAAAGAGAATTGTGTTATATGTTAAAGATAACATTATCTCGTAATGGACCATACTTAAGCCTTTCTAGGGCCGTGGAAACTATTCTTCCCACCAAATTTATCAATGTTTGTATGCAATTATGTAGGTTGGCATAAGTTCTGACAAATTTTTTTTAGAAAGACAAAAACTTACATGCTTCAGTTCTTTCTCTCAGGCGAAATGATGTGTCTTGATTTGTTACTTAATTATTAATTAACCAAATTAATTAATTAATCAAATTAAATTTATCTAATAAGCTAAAGAATCCCTTTTCTTATTCTAATTTCAAGACTAAAAATATTTTAACATAATATGACTAGAAAAAAATGGCCCTTTAAATGATTAAATAACATTTATTATTTACTTTCAAGGCCTAAAATGTTATTCAAAACTAGCCAAACGAATCAAACTAGCCACAACTAATTTAAGACATTTATTTATTTTATTTATATTGTCCAACTGCTAGTCTAAAACATTTTTTTTAATCACTGGTGATTTATTTTCACAGTTCTCCACATGTGATATTGAACAAAGAGTCATCGAAATAAGAGCTTTATGAAGCAAATTATATATTTATTTATCCTAAAATTATATATTTAAACCAAAAAGATGAAAATTAAGCAATATAAATTCTTGAATTATGTTGTTATCATTTAAATTCTGACAACCATTCTGGCCACGTTATTACTTCCCATTAACAACACGTGTTTTAAAAGATTTTAAGGAAAAAGATCTCATTAAAAATTGACGATCTTATAAAATATGTGCTAAGTTCTTTTTTCTTCAATAAGAAAGAAGAAATGATGGTGCTTTTGTATCCAGTTGGCTCTTCAAAATTAAGATTTTTTTAAAAAAAATTATTTGTTTATTAAAATTAACTAGTATAATCAGCAAACTAGTATAATCACCGAAAGAAATGTTTAAGCAAAAGTAAGTCATAAAAATTATTTGGAATATATAATAGTGTTAAGCTTATTCTTTAAAGTACCTTTTCAGTCTTTAAATCTCCTTTTTGTCTGTGAGAAATTTTCTCACATCTCATATTTTCCGCAATAGCTAATCCTTGGAAAAAGGCACATTGTTTTATAAATGAAAAAGCTTCGAATTCCAGAATTTGTAAAATAATAAAATATATATTTTAAATAAAAGCTTACATACTTTAACTCATAATTTCTTTTCTTTACTAAATGATTTATTTCGGAAAAAGAAATTATTAGAAGTGAAAAGGTCAGAAAAAATAAATATTTGACAGTTGTTTTTAAAACTGCAGACAATTTAAACTTTGACGAAAATTTTTAAAACAATATTAGAGAATATTTTTTTAAGATGATAATCGGTATTATTTTATTAGTTAAACGACTATTTCTGAAGTTTGTCGATTTAATTTCGTTAATTTCTTTTATTATTTGAGAACTATTTTACTTAATTTTAAATTATAGGATGAATTCTCGTAAATACGAAAGAAAATATTTGAGTCGCCAAACATTGCATCAACTGATACTTTGAATTTATACTTTCATGGCGTCCATATTTCAAAAGATTCATTGATACATGTGTTAGTTTGATCTGCTGTGGGCACTTTTTGCAATTTGATCAATATTAAGGTGATAATATGTTCAATAACTGTTATTATACGGAACTTGCTTGCATTTCCTAGTTACAGAATTGACTAAACAATAACATTTTCGATGATTTGTATTAAATCCAATTCATTGGAGATAAATAATTTGTTTCTAAAAGTTGCTTTCACAGATATATTTTGTACAACAAAGCTCAAATTGAAAACCTTAATTATTTTTTTGTTCATTCATCTTATTGGTGAACAGTTTTTTTCACTTACAAATATTATCCTAGTGAATTTTGTAGTAATTTAGTAAAGGTAAAAATGGGTCAGATCTCGCCATCGCCCTCATTTTGTCTATAGAATTCAATTTCCACCTCGAAGTATGCAAAGAAAGGAAAAATGGATACAAAAAAAAAGAATATTAGGTAATAGATTTAATCAGTCAAATGCGAGTTAAAGAAGGATGCTCATATTAAGCAGAAAGCAAAATTTTCTGTAATTATTCATTCTCCTATTTTTGGAAAAACTCTGAAAGTAAAATTCTCAAATGCATGACTAAAAATGAGGGACTTCAAAAGAACTTTTTCCGCCGGTGGGGCTATGCTGATTAATTTAAATTATTTTGCCAGTATTTTAGAGAGAACTACGGTTTGTGCCGCAATTGTAATTATTGGATACAATACAACTCAAACCGTAGGAGAAGTGTTCTGTCGTAGATATTTAGTTAAACAATCTCACCATTATTTCATTCACCATGGGAGCGAGAACCAATCACTATACCGGAACTTCTCATCCCCTTTTCTGGAAACACCCTCGATGGAGGAAAAAAATGAAGAAAAATAGATTTCAAAGACTTTTTTATCATCACATTTCAAAAAGAACAAAATTTTAAGACCGACATTTTGCTGCTCCTTATCAATTTGATGACTCAATAATCGAATCAAAATAATATATATATATGGCTAAATTTTTATATTACTTACATTAAAATTTATGATAAAATTTAAGTAATTACATACATTAAATAATTAACTAATGCATTAAAATTTAAAAATCATATTAAGAGAAGAATTAGTAAAAAGGTTTATTTACACTGCTATGCATAAGTATATGTAGTTTATTTAGAAAAAAATGGAAAATTAAAGAAAATTCGTTTTGATATCTCTTCATATTACATGGATCAAATCTTTTCTTAATATTTAAAATTTTCTGCTAAAGTTTTCACCTAGATTTGCTTTTTACGCAATGGTTTCAAAGTGATTTGTGTTCAAGGTTTTTCTTAAATGAAAATTAAAGGCTTCCTTCCTCATCAAAGGCTTCCTCATAAAGGCATTCCTCGCCATTCTTCATTAAATTCCTCATCATTCATTCCATCATCAAGAATATATCTGAAATGGAATAAAATAAAGAAATTCAATACTTGATAATATTTTTTCCACATCTGGTCAAGAAGTACTTAGCATATTATAAGATATTATGCGTACTCGTATTTTCGTACGCATGCTTTGTCATGTATATGATTAAAAATTTATTACTTCATTTTGATATTTTAAACTGCTATTTAATGGTACAATACATGTTTGGATTTGTCTATTTATACTCTTCAGTACAAGAGGATTTAATAAAAAAACACATATTTTTGAAGAATGTTTCTCCTTTCCTATTCTTGCAAAATTAAGAAGATTTCTATTATAAAGTTTCGGTGCAATTATTATACATTCAGGATTTTCGAGCTGATACAACTCTGAGACGAATGCTTCAACGCGATTGACAGAAATGTGATAAATTGGTAATATTTTACTTTCCTTTTAATAATATCGTCTATTGCATTTTTTTTTATTATTTTAATCTAAAATATTTGTGTTTTGTTTTAATGACACCTATCAGAAAGCGTAATATAATAATCTCAAAGTATGCCTTGCACATCTGCACATCTCCAACTACTTACTGCCTTATTTAATACTTGTCAGGACCTAAAACTCTGTATCATCCTTACGTATGCCGTACCCCTAAGAAATCATTAATAGATGAGGTTAGACACCGTAATTTAGACAATATATTATTTTATTTAGCGCTGCTGAATATAATTTAGATCATAATTAGTACAGATTTTGTATTTATTATATTAAGGCCAAATGCTATATTAAGGAATTAATTCATAAAATATTTATTTTCTTAAAAGAATAAATAAAAAAAATGTAGAAGAGGGTGCAGAATTCAAACAGCGTTTCTTTTACTCATAGAAAAGGTTAATTCTAACGACATAGGAATATTTAGACGAAAATAGTATTGAATAAATTGCTTCATTTTCCTTAAATTTCCTTATTTTAAAGTATTAACTATATTTTAATATATTCCAGAAATACCACTGCATTTTGCGGCGTATTTTGCTAATTTTTTAACTTTTCTATTCAGAAATTATGCTAAACATTCCTCTAATAATAATTGATTTAAATGAATTCTTTGTTTTAATTATGAAAAACAATTTCATAAAAAATTAAATTTCTCTTTGATTTTTTTTTGTATTTCTTGCATAAGATCAGACGTACTCTTTCATATAAATCTCAGAGAAACCTGCAATACATAAGAAAGTTTGTTAAAAGTTATTTGTTTTTATGAAACTTTTCCTTACCATTATGGCTTAATGCGATTGAATATTTTTGCTTTAATTCATAAATATTTTAGTTTTTCTTTTAATGCTATTTTATACTGTGTTTTGTAAAATATGGTAGCCTTTCAATTTACGAAGGTAGCATTTCAATTACTTATTTTATATAAATTTTATTATGAAGGTTAAAACCAATTTTCGAAATTGAATGAATCAAAAGCACTTTATACAAAGGTGGGAGTTTTTTTTTTTTTGTTGAAAAAAGTTTATTAAACCTAACATATAACTGTAATATGATTTTTAGGTTCATCTAATAACTAATTATTGTGTATAGAAAGTTGACAAATTCTAAAGAATTGCTTAAGTTAGAAAAAAGACACTTAAAAACTGAAAGTAAGATCAATTAAATATTATAATGAGATCAATTAAATATTATAATCAAAAGTAACCTCAGAAAAGTTCAATTCAAGGGAAAGGAGATTAATTAATAAGGAAAAAATTTTGTAAGTAGAAAATAATGTTATTAAAATCATGATGTATGAATGGAGTAACTATAAAATTTCATCATGTTCTCTTGAGAACTTGAAAAAAATATTCTTCAAATATCAGATCAATAAAGAACTAGGGGAAAAGTAACTGCGTCATGTAACAATTTTAGTATTATGTTTCTTAAACATCTAATAAATCTAATGATCGTCGATACAGTAATTAAGTTAATTTAGTTGAAGTAAAGAAGCTTATGAGTGGATTCCTATCATAATAATAAAAAAAAACATAAGAATAAATCATAATAAAAACATCGAATCTATCACGTACATTTTTAATATTTGTTTCATTTGTTTTGACTCAGCAATAGCTATAATTTGCAGAAGTATTTAATGTGAAATGGCACAGTCTTTTAATGAAACAATGTAACTATCGACTATGGATGGAAACATGAGAAATAGAATATTTTATGTTACTTTATTTCTAATAAAACAAATGTTTTTATCGTTTCGACTGAAGCATTTCTTACTTCAAATGATGTTTTCTACTATTTACACATTATATGTATAATTTTTTCCCCGTTTTATACAATGTTGACTAATTTATCTTTTGTAACTTTAAGAGAGATGTATTAATTATAAGTGAAGTATACACTTGCGTAAACCTACAAGATTTTCTTTTATTCAGCACGAGAAATAATGCATTAGATTTATCATACTGATTAGAAAGATTATCATACTGATCCAGATGCATTAAACATATTAGTCTTTCATTTTTAAAACAATAAAATTTGATAAGACAAAAAATACTTTATTTAGAACATTATTGTATAGATTTGAGAAATTTTTATGCTATATTTTAAATTTTGCATCTCTTTATACAAACACAGACATTTAAATATTCAAAATTAGATATGTAAATACTTTTGTATCCACTTCCGTATCTTTCTGTGGTATCTTAAATAATATATATTTAAATTAGGCTTATATAAATATGTAGTTCTTGGCCATGAAACACAAATAAGCAAAAGTAAAGTTATGTTAAAATAATTTTTGAAAATTTGGAAAATCACATATCTATATCTTTTAGAATTTCAAAAGTTCTACATTGAATAAACAAAAAATCTTGAATACAATATAAAAGATTTACTTTTAGATCAAAATTATATTGCAGTCATAAAATGTGAATCAGATGTATGAAAAAAATGTAAATATATATTGTAAGATTTCTTTTTCCAAACAATATATAAGAAAAAATAGCAGATATTTCAATGTAACCAGACATTAAAAATCTCTAATATTTTTATTTTTATTAAGAATATGATAAATTTTACAAACTAATTTAAATTTCAAATATCTTTAACTAGTGAACAGGAATGTATATGTAAGACAGTTATCAAAGTTATACAATCATATTATTATTATTATCATGCCAAAATTAAATGTAACCCTAAATCCAACATTACTTAGTTGTAAAAAGATATAATTAGTGAGGAAAGTTGTTGATGTAAAAAGAATTATTTTAAGAAGTATGGATTTTTTTATTCATATTATTATTATTTTTCAAATAAGCATTTTATAAGTAGAATGCGACAAACAGAACTATTTTAAAAACTACTTGAAAGATATGTTAAATCCTATGTAGACTACGCCAATGAATTATTTATTATACTTTCAGAGATGTCTTGGATAAATTTTTGGCTTTGTCAAACGTTTCTCTTTATTATACTAAAGGACGGTTCTTATTGCTAAATTGAGCAAATCAGACTCACTCATAATGTTTGCCTATCTGTTAAAATAATAGGATTATTTCAAACAATATGATACATTATAAGTTTCGATTGTTGATAAGTACAATCATATAATAACTATGAGAAATTGTTAAATAGGGAACGAATAAAAATTAAATCATCTATGGTTGGCTCCCTCGGTTCATAAAACTTTATTATTCAAGCAAAATAAAACAATTCAGCAATCTCATTGTTGTTTAAAGGGGTCTCAATATTAGAATAGGAACCATTAATCAGTTACTCAACCTAATATGTCATGTCAAAAAAAATCATTAAGTTTATTATTTCCCATTTTCATTTTTAAAACTTCCTTGTTTTTCAGAGAAAGTAGTTGTGACTCCAATACATAATCACTGAAAGCATCATCATTATGTTAAGAAAGTTCATAATACAATTATTGCAGAGTTAGCATTCAAAACAGTAATTTAAATTTGGTAGTTTTCTTTTAAAAAATGTTCTTTTCTTAAGCAGAATAAAATTTATATTGTAAAACAAAAAAAATATTTTAATCTTTCGTAAAAATTATATGTAAATATAGAGTAAAACTTCCCAAGTGGTATTCATTTATATTGCAGAAGAGAAAGAAAGATAAATATGTATCCAAAACTGTAATAAGAAAATTCTGCTGTTGCTTAATGCAGTATAATTTATCGGCGTCAATCATTACTTCACATTGATTGCAAATATAATATTTCGTTTGACACATTCCATTCCATGAAACGAAATGATTAAATTCTCCTTTTTTTTAAATGAAACCATCAGCTCATGAAAGAATAAAAGGATGGTATATCAAATCGAAAGACAAAAACTCTTACGCATTATTTGATTAAATTAATACTCTTTTCTATTGTTTTTAATTTATATTAAAGAAAAGAAATAGGATGAGAAAATGAATTAATTACTTAAATTAATTGTCATCATGATGTTTGAATTAATTGTCATTATAATTTGAATGTACTATTTTATGAAAATTCATGTTTTATAGTCAATTACTTTTTTCACACGATGTTAAAAATAAATATATGACAAAATGTAATAATAAATTTTATACTGGTAATTTATGACACTAGTTTTTCATTGCTCTTCAAACTTCGAGTCTAATTTTTTTCGGGGCAATGAAAATTTCAATAATGCTTTCAATGGTGGAAGATAATTTTTTTACACTTATATTTTTTAATAAAACTATTTATTTTCTTCATAATTATGAGAAACCGAGATAATTATTTCAATAAATTAGCATAATAAACCGGAAATTCCCCGAACATCCCTAAACAATTCATAGATAAAATCTTGCAAATAACAAAAATAATAAATAACACGAAGAGCTCTCTGACGCATTAAAACTGTCAAAAATAAAGAAATTCTTATGAATATCTTAATCTAATGAATACTTAAAAAATTCCTACATCAAAAATATTTTGAAACAAATGGGGAAAACAGAATTGGCTGAGAATTGGTTAAAATTAAAGAGTAAATGATTGAAATTAAAAAGTTAAAGCAGCTCTTAAGCTGTTAAATTTTTTAATTTCGCATAGTAACAAGTTTATGAACAAATCCATTTACTGCAGGCTTATAAGTTTGCCATCAACAATTTAATATCTTCTTAATATTAAATGCTACCAAACTTTTCCCCTTACTTATACTCTTTCTGTATTTTAAAATTAGAATAATTTAGATTAACTGTTAATAATATCATTCAGTATTTTACTAACTCCTGACCTAAATAGGAGCATACTACTTAATCATGTTTGAAAAATTGTAATATTCAATACCATTAGCGTTTCTTTCAAACTGTCTTTACAACTGTAAAACCGATGGAAATAATTTTGCCGCTCTCAAATTTCTATTGAATCGTCTAGAATTCTATGGAATTTTTATCTTTACCTCATTAATATTTTCATTTTATTCATTTGTAATTTATATGAATAAAAATGAAAGCTATTTGCAACGGATGAAAATTTAAAAATGGTTCAATTTCTGATTATTCCAAAATAATCTAAGTTATTCTGAATAAAGAATGGAAATAATGTATTGATTATCAAAAGTATAAAACTATTAAATAACAAGAAATTTCTTTCAGCTACTTTAATTTTCTTCGATGAGATTTGGCATTAATTCATTCCAACAATATTTGTATCAATTTTTGAAATTTTTTCATAGAAAGTGGTAAAAAAGAATATTTTTATGGGTAAAGATTTAAATTTAACAATTCTACAATATATAATTGATTATCAGTAAAGTGCATTTTTGAATATAGCAATTTTCTAACTTTCGCAAAATTGGAAATACAATTTTTTTTTGCTTAATATTTAAAATGGAATAAAAATGAATGAAAAATAATATCTATACTTTTTTATAGCAAATAAAAAATGAGGAGGGAGTTGATAACAATGATTTAAAAATCTCGGAAAGTATTATATTAATATTCATGATATTTCTTTTTCGAAGATAAAAAAAATAAATTCCAGCTAAATCAAATTCTACACCTGATAGAGGGGAACAAGAAAGGAAAATTCACAATGGAACAGGAAATCGATTCTAGTCATTTAGCACATATAAGGCGACGAGTTACTTTAATGACCATCCTTTAACTTTTTATTTTCTTCTCAAAAACAGTTCTTACCCCCTTCTCTCCACAATCTTTAGAATTCTTCGAAATTAGAACAGTTACAATTTGAAAAGGAGCAACTTGCTTCAGTCTGTTTGGAACTAAACGGAGGAAATCGAAAGAAGGAAAAAAGCCATTTGCTAGTAGAACGATTATTTCAGTAGAAAACATTTTTAGCTTGCAATGGAGCACGAAAACGGAATCAAACTGATGAATTCTTTGATACGAGATAAAAGCTGAAAGAAATAAGAACTTCGCGAGAGAATATAATCCTTAACTCAAGAATTTGAAACTTTCTGACAGAAGACAAAGTTTTCCTTCGGCGTGATCATGTTAAATCTTTTGTTTGGAGAGAGGAATTAGTTCCAGCTGGGTGGATCTTTCTCATTTTACACAGTTCCTTGTAAGAATTCCCCACGCGGGGCTGAGTATTTTCAGATGCTATTTTGATATCGAACATAGTTTTACTTGTGTCGGGAAACGAAACAACAGGGACGCAATTTTCTGTTTTCATAGATCCTGTGGACACTTATCAAGTGAAATAATTAAAGCGTAACAATTGACTCCAAATGTAGTCTTTGACTGGAAATGATTTCCGTTTCCTGAAATGACTGCTCCGACTTATTTTTATTTTATCGATCGCTCTTGTTTCTCTCATTTAATACTCGACTTCATTTGTTATGCTAGATTCGCTACGAAATTAAATATAACTTGATAATATTATTTTGTAGTATTTGATTGCGCGAAAGAAAGAATGAAATAAATAAATTAAATGTTATTTGATGATATTATTTCGTAGTGATTGATTACGCGAAAAAAAGAATGAAATAAATAAATTAAATATAAATTGATAATATTATTTCGTAATATATTGATTCATAAAGCAAATGAAAGAATTAAAGAAGCGATGCGATTATGGCAAAATCATTAATTATTTTTAAATGTTTGACTAAAATTGTATCGAATCTAATCGCATGAAAGTATAAATCTCAATTATATAAATCTTCGATTTATATTTATTTAATTAAAAAATGTTATAAACATTTCATGTCATCTGAAATATTTTTTCCAGCAGAACCTTGGAAAAAATATATCCTTAACTATTTCGCCGTCCTCTCCTGTCCTCAAAAATTTCTCCCCAGTGGTCCTCGGTTTCTTGCTGCATGTAGTGCTGTTTTTTCTGAAAAGATTAGTATATATCTGTGTATACTAATTGTATTATATTAGTATATATACTCTTTATAATATAATATATTAGTACGGATATCTCTGTACAGATTAGAACAAACAAAAATAAAAACTCAAAGAAGTAAACATTTACAAAGCGTTTGAGACGTTTAAAAGTTTTAAATTCCGGAAGAAAGCATGAATCACGTTTCTGCCGCCCTGCAGAAGTTTCACTTGAACGCGCTAGATGCGTTACGGACGACGAAGAGTATAATTCGTAACTGAAGAAGGGGATCAAAATGATTCCGCGTTGTTCATTAGCTCTGATTATCACTTGATATTTTGTCTTTGAATACAATAATCTCCTCAGTACCTACAAGTTTGTTTTTGAGCAGTATGTTGGCAAAAATCTAAGTATGAACACGTGCGTATAAACGAGTTTTCTTTTTCCAAGTTTTTGTTGTCATTTAGAGAGTTATCGACTGCATGTCTCTGAAACTGCTTTTAATTTGAATAATTAAAAAAAGAATAAAAAAATAATCTCAAAAATAATATTTTAAAATACTGTATTCTTCATATCTTTTTGCTAAATTCTAACAGTTATTAACATTGGTGTAATTAAGTAAATGCTCATTAAATGATTGTTCAGGTTTTTCTTATAACATCTTTTCAACATTTCATATTATGACATTTAACATTTTTAATATCAATATTTTTATTGTTTTTGGTAACTGCATGATTTTCAGAATGCATTGTGTTTCCAAAATAAATTCCAATGCTGCTTATAAAAGACAAAAAAAGAGTAAGATAACGATGGAGTCATGTCTCTTGCCGCGTGAGAAAATTCATGGGGTTATGGGGTAAATCGGGGGTTAAATTGGCTAATCGGTAAATCGGTTAAATCGAGGATTAAATCGCTAAATTTGCATATCAAATATCTATAAATAGTCAAAATTTATTCCCAATCACGTGGTACTAATGTGGAGCATTTAACGTCTTCTTGCAAAAACAGAAATAAAAAGGAAGTAAATTAAGCGATATCACTTCCATAATTAGATTTAGAAATCAAGACAATTCTAATTGCATTATTCAGGAGCAAAACGGTCCCTCTTCTTTAGTTGTGAATAGAAACTGGGTGTTGATTCTAAGGTGTATAATTTACAATTAAGAATTTAAATAGAAATTGTACCACTTTTAATTGGGGTTTTAAGTACTGGTATTTTCTTTTTGAAGTATAGGCGTATTTGCTCCCTTATTGTTTGTATAGATCAAATAATCTAGATTTTATGAATCAATGTCTTTCTGAAAACTTATAATTAATCTTCTGACACTTTTGCCTTTGAACGATCTTATAATTTAGCGAATAATCTGTTAGATCTTTGAAGACAAATTGATTTTGGGAATTAGTCTTTACTCAGTACTAATAGCCTTTTCATAAAAAAATCGTTCTCCATTCCTTTGTAAGATTAATGATCATAAATTATACTCTGATATATCCGAATTAAATTCTTAAGAAATACATTCAGGCTTCTCAATTTTAATACACTTGATTGCAGCCATTGATTGTTGATTGAAAATTTTAGAAAGAAAGAAATCATTATAAAATGTGATTTTAACTGCAGTTTAATAAAAATACAATCAGTTAAAAATTATAAAATAAATTTGTTTCTAGTTCTTCTTTCAGTTATGCTATATTATGAAATATAATTCGTCCTAATAATGTGGATTTCCTTTTTTCTTTGAAATATTTGAAATTTTTATTTATCCTGTAATTTTTCTTCATAAGATAAAAATAAAACGTTGATTCCATGCATAAATTTAGGGTTCTAACTCTTTTTAATTTTCTTTTGCATGAAATTTATTTAAAATGAGAAAAATAATTATTTAATCAAGAACCAGTTAAATATTCGATCTAACCCGAGATTTAGTTATTTAATAAATTTTAGGAGAAAAGATTTTCTGAACATTTAAATTATTAATGTTTTTTATTCAAATTGCTAAAAAATAAAATTTAATCTAATAGAATAATTTACATCAAATTTTGTATATTCTAGAAATGTTGTTTAACATGAAAAATATAGCATTAAAAAATAGTTTTATTCAAAAAAGTGATATTTTATTTGAAATACATATATTTTAATATTTTTCTTATTTTATCATAAATATTTTACTGAAAAAATCAGCTTTATATTGACATAACTATCGAAATGGAAAAGACAACCTGCTGAAATAAAGTTCTAAATTCCCATGATATATTTTTACTTCATGCCTTTCATTTCCTTCAGTAACTATACATATATATTAGGGTTTTTAAAATGGCTACATCATTTTTTTATATAGAGAATTATTTTAACAAGATTTTAAAGCCAAGCATTGACGATACTTACAATGTTTTTTTTTATAATGTGCTTATTTCATTTTAAATTTTAAATTTTATACATATTACAAAAAATGTGGAAAAAATAATTTCATCTCATTAAGATGTTAAGATTCAGTTACCTAAATTCCTAAAAAAATAATTTAGAAACTGCTTTAGAACCAAAAATACATTGGAATATGTAAGAGTCAGAGGAAGGAAATTTCGATCTTATTGAAATCATCATGTTGCATTTTTTTCATTTGTTAATATTTTAAATATTTCGAAATTTAATATTTAAAAAACTAATGTCCGAATACTATTTATGTAATTACTATTCTGTGAAGTGTGTAATTTCTTTCTTATTAAATTAAAGGGGTGATTATCAATCAGTCTATTTTTGTCTATATCATAAAATCCATTCTACACTACAAGAACTGTACTCTATATTTCGAAGAATATATTTTAAATTCATTATATATTTAGGTCATCCTTGAATTAGAATAATAATACAATAACTGCTATTGCTATTATTAATTAATTTTAAAGACAAATAATAAAATATGCTTATTGGGCAGAGCTTCAGGGCTTATTTTACATCTTATTTTGTCATTCAAGATTTTATAAATGCTAAGAAATAAAATATCAACATTCAGTATGTAAAACAATTTCAAGTATTACAATTTTATGAAAGATATTATAAAATTTATCATGATATAAGTGCATTTCTCTTATTTATAAATAATGAAGATTTTCGCAATACACAGTGCTATGTAATTGTTTCTCAAACAAATTTTGCTTGGTACAACTGCAATTTGAGTCAGTCAAAAACATATATAAATCTTTACTGTGAGAGGAAAATGAAGCTTTTTTAGACTAAAAAGCAATGGACATAAAATTTTAGTCAGAATATTTGTTTTGTGTGTTAATGGAATCATTTGATTATCTTTTGATTTTATCAACTCTTTATTAATTTGGTCCCGTTCAAAAATAGCTAGCCTTAAAACTAACATTTTTAGCTAAAAATAACATAATCTTTTAGTTTTATAGAGATAATTGTGTTTTTATCTGGTTCGAGGACTACAACTATTTTTATTTGGCCAGTTAGCATTCTAAGATACCAGGAATGAAGAATGTCGATTAATTTATACATTCATTATGAAATGAAAAAAATTAACTATCGTTTCAAATTAAAGATTCTGTATACATTTGTTCTTTCCTTGGTTTGCATCACAGAATGTCACCCGGAGAGTAATAATTAATTTGAGCACTCGTTGTCGAATTGTTCTCTCACAAGCTTTTGTCAGGATCCGCGCTAAATGAGATTTCCAAGTATTTCTTGATACGTGAAACGAAAAATTACAGAGATCAATATGTAACTGATCTCAAAATGATACATAAACAGTGATTTCCAATTTATAAGCATTTTGAAAGAAAAGAAAATGATTTTAGCTTTATTTTTCGAAAAAAATATCATGTTTCTTCTAACATTGAAATACTTTTGAAGATTACTTATATAGATAGATACGTGAATTCAAATTCATTGAAATTGTTATTTTTTGTTCATTGATATTCTTTAACGTTAATACA
>JAPMOR010046000.1:0-21532 GCA_026543865.1 Argiope aurantia | reverse complement strand
ATTGACATGCGTCAGAAATCCCTATCAGAATCTTATTAATATATTAGTACTGTAAAATTATATTTTCCCTATCCATACTCAATGTTATATAAGACGAGGGATAATTTATTTCGTTCCTTCTTCTTCCGCACTTCTGTTTTTGCAGCGCGCTGTGGCGGACGTGCCATGTCCGCGCCTTCTTGTAAATAATCATGCTTGCCTCCCGGAGAGAATAAATCGAACTTTAAAAATTACAAGGTCTCTTCACTGCTGGTCGCACCTGTATTCTGCTTCACAACAAATAATGTTACATATATATATATATATATATATATATATATATATATATATATATATAAATAATGAATTCTTTAAAAAGCTACTTGAAAAATTTTGTTTTTACCTAATATTAATTGAGGATAAATGAACCGTTCTGATTCAAGTTTCTTATATTTGTAATTACTTCTTTCTTGTTCAAAAATTAAATTCATAATTGATGAAAAAATTACAGAATGGTTACAAAATTTTAGAATTAAAATGAAAACTAAAATTAATGATTTTGTTCTATGAATATTCACAACAAATCACTGAATTGGGAGATAAATAAGATCTGATTAATATAACATTGTATTATAGTGGTTTATTTTTAAATCAGTTATAATAAAGTTCAAATATTTTTTTTCTTTTTAACATGAATAAGAAATAAATTTTTCAAACACTGAAAAAAATAAAAGATAGTGATTAACATTTAAATTGCTCAATATCTAGCCATGAATCGATTTATTAACAAAATCTTTATTAAAAAATTATACCATTAAATAATTTTTTGAAAGCATTAATAGGGAAAACGTATACTGAATTACATAAAAAAAAGGGTTAAATATTAGAAATAGTAAATGGAATTTCTGCCAAAGCACATTCAACGCTTTTATCTTACTAATAAAAATTTCATAGAAAAATTAATTAAATCAATTTATTTAATTATTGAAGAATTTTATTTCAAAACCATCTAAGTTATCTAACAAATCATTTCAATATTCTATTTTATAATATTTGCATCTCAAAGTGCTCAGATAGAATATTTTAATCGAAACTATTATTAGTAAATCAACTAATAATTAGTTACTCGTGCAGTAGATATTTATTTACAAATCACATCAAAGTCGCTGCACAAACCTTTACTTTATTTATTTTAACCATTTCTTCTTCTTTCACGTATAAATGCGGTTCCACTTATTATTCAGGCAGGTATTTTATGTAGGAGATGTATGTTTGCATGGCGTCTAGGATTATATGTATGTTTTAGAATTAAAAGATGATCAAATATCTAATAGATTTTCAGTATTTTGAAAACAGTTCGAAATTAGATCTTGCATAATTTGAAAATAACCAGTATAATATTTATATTCGCAAAATCATTATTCATATTCAAATTCAGTATTGTAAAGAAATTTCTAACATGATAATATTTTAAGCTCGATTCATATATCTTTATATTATATTTAAAAAGTAATTTTAAAACTACATGGCAATAATAATGTGTGCACAAAAAATGTATTTCATTTCTCTGAAACACCTGTGTATATGTATATGGAGTAAACAACAAAATACGAAGTAATGTTAAAAATAAGCTTTAAAATGTTTTTTCCACGATTTATTAAAATTACGGAAAAACTGGAGGGAAATATGTTTGGAAAATTGAAATTATTTGAATTATTATTTGAATATGAATCAAGTTGAATGTTATTATTTGAAGTTAAAGATGAAACATAGCATCATCAAACATAGCAA
This sequence comes from Argiope aurantia, assembly GCA_026543865.1. NCBI lineage: Eukaryota > Metazoa > Arthropoda > Arachnida > Araneae > Araneidae > Argiope > Argiope aurantia. Next base: position 19,762 of record JAPMOR010046000.1, on the reverse strand, counting down.
ACAAACATGAAATTTCATGCAGTTATACTTTAAAACGTGGTAATATGAATCCAGCAGAATCTTTTATAAAATGATCGCTGACTATAAATTAATAATATCATAATACAACTGTTTTAAAAATTGCCGTGAGATTACAGTTGTATTATTTACTTGATATTATTATATGCCAGCAGAGTAAAAATTATATCAGAACGAAATAAAAACAAATATGCAGATGAAAATATATTAGAAATCTGAAAGCAAGTAAAGATATTTTAATACATTATTCAGTGTATTTAGCCTCTCATACAGCATTTTATAATATTAATTTCCAGCTGAACTAAATTCTTCTTGTTCTAATAAAATCTTTTTTCTAAGAATATATTAAATATGAATGATAAAATATTATATTTTCATGCATTACTAATATTATTTAGCCACATCACTTGTATTGAAATCTATATTTTATTCCATAATCTATATTTTATAAATGCCAAAAAGTACGCTTTGAAAATGATGCCGTATGAAGTAAAAGATTCTGTCTATCATTGTATAGATAACATTAAACTATATGAAAACGAAGTGTGAAGTAAAAAAAATTATCTTTAAATAATTAAAACTTAAATTTATTTATCCTTAGATACATTTTAATACGTTTAATTTGGGCATTCATTGAGTAAATTAAGGAGCCTTTGTAGCTAATTGAGTGCTTAAATATGTGATGCACAAATATATTTGTCATTATTTGCCCAGTGATTAATTCAGTCCTTAATATCTTATTTAAAATATTCAGGAATATATATTTCATTTGTAATATATCAAAATTATTTTGAGCTTGTGAGACATTTAGAGTTATCTATAAAATTTTAATTTTTTAAGATTGAAATTGTTAAGAAATGTGAAATATATAGGATAAGAAGTTTTTTGGGAAGAATATAAATGAAAAAACTTAACAAAATGTATGAATCTGTTGATTACATTTATCTTTTTTTACTTGCATAAAATTTGAAATAAAATTTTAAAATACACAAAAAAGAAAGAATGATTATTTTTTCATCCTCCATCATCTGGTGCCTTTGCTTTACTGTATGTACAGAATCAAATCTTATTCTTTTTTAGCCCTAACTTGAGCACTGTGGATAACGGATGTCAGTTGGACCGTGATCAGGGAAAAGCATTGAATAAGTTTATATGGAGATTACGTTTTTTACTAATTACTTTATTCTTCCATATCAAGGCAAATACTTTGGAAACGGAAATTTTTTAATCAATGCAATTATTATAAATATTATAGAAAAGAAAAAAAAATCTCAACATATATTTTTATAATTGATAATCATTAATTTATACATATTAATTAAATAACATTATTTAGCAAATCTGCACAATCCAATGCACAAGCTTATTTGACAAATATTTATCATGCATTAAAGTTTATTAATTGAGTTTTCAAGATTTTGTAAAAAACATTGTTCGATAAATTATCATCTAGTAAGATCCTGATTCATAATTTATTTAAAATATGTTAAGGCAAATACATAAAACAATTCACTAGCTTCACATCGTAAAGTACAACCCAATAAATTCTTGAAACTGGTATTGGGAATCAAATATTTAATTTAGGATACCAATATATTTGTTAATGCGCCTGAAAATATTACTATCACAAAACGTCAGCTATCTTCACATCTTTTATATCCATAAAACTGACAATTTTCATCAGTCTCCCTTGTCACATGTATTTTTAAGTTATAACTATAATCCCAGGTATCAAGCCTGTTTCATAATATTGTACCTTATTGTTCGATATTATATGATAGTAATCAATATTCCACAATATTACATTATGGAATATATTATATTACAATATAATATTGTGGAATATTGTATAATATTGCTCAATGTCATACAATAGTGTACACTATTTGTGTGCTGCTAAGGATACACTTTGCACTTCTGAGTTTAATAAAGTGTATGATCAAGTCAGAGAATTTTATATCTTACAAACTGATAATTCTAGCAAAATAATAATAAAATATTTCATAATACAACTTTATAAAACAAAAGCATATTTTATTTATTACATTTTGTTGATTACTAAAAAAATGCTAAAGATGAAATGTAAGTGTGAATACAAATAAACGGATCCGCCATGTACACGACTTTATGGGTTGCAGGAAATAAAGCTGGAATTTTGCCAGAATGTTTCTGCGATTCGTACTTTGGAAGAGCAAACACTCGGAAATATCTTCCTCGGCTGTAAACAACTCTGTGGTGTCTGAAGATGTGGATGACAGACAATGATTGAGCGAGACAAATGATGGCCTGCATTATGTCGAATAAATAACTACAAACTGCTACATCTCTCTGACAGAAAGTCCCTAGCACTACATTGTACCGGAAAAAATTAAGGTTCAGCGACAAGCTGCTCCAAAATGACTGAAGAGGTTTGCACCATGTTTTTACTTCCGATTGATTTTTTTTGGTTAATATATTAATGAATGTAATCATAACACCAATTTCATTGACTGTCAACTCATATTGAATTAATTTAGTTTGGAACTAAATACTTACACGGAATAAAAATAGGAATATAAAATAAGCAATATAATATTTATTTTAAAAAGCAAATTATATTTTAATTGGAAATTATTTGCCTTTTTTATGGAAGCTTCTTAATATTTTCCTTTTTATTCAATTCTTATATTTCGGCATTTTATTATTTTCAATCGTTAACATGCACTAAATTAATAATTAAATAAGAAAAAATTAATTAAATATGAACGCATAAAAGTGTTCATATTTAATTATTTACATTTTTTTAAGGAAATTTAGATACTAAAGATATCAGGAGCTACAGTATCCATTAATTTATGTGAATTTTGTACTTAAAAAGCATTGTCAGACTCAAATGGTAATGTTAAAAATCGTCGATGGTAATATTTAAAAGTCAAATTAAGCTGTTTACAGAAATGTAAAGTACATTTTATGTAATTACAATTTTTATCGGACAGAAAACGGAAAAAAGGTTCCGTTCAATTAATGTAAATTATGTGTTCACATAAAAGAAGATGAATTTGAAAAAAAAAATGCAATTTTTATAAGTACAATCAAACAGTGCAACTATTTTCATAGAACGTAATCTTAATTTCTAACCATAGTTTATAAACGTATCACTATATTCTTACACAGAAAGATTTTACAATTTCATTTTACTATAAATACAATATACTCATGTAAATTTACTGGTAATCGAATTTCATAAAAAATCATGCGAAAATATTTAATTTTATTATATAAAGCACTAACATTTTTTTTTATTAAAAGACATTTTATTCCAATATTACTTTTTATTATTTGTAGGTTTCCTTTACCTAAAAATAAAGAGTATCTGCAGACAAAGGCAAGAACAAAAGAAACAAATGAGTCTTATTAGCCATCAACCGTCAGCACACACATAGGTGTTTTTACCCTATCCTTTCTCTTTTGCTTCGAAATTTTAGGAATTTATATACTAAGTTTATACTTGTTACATCCTATACTTTCATGGAGGAGAGAGGTTTGGACAACAAAATCAATGAAACACCATATCTCATTTTTTAAAAGAAAGTTGGGTTTCAAACGGATTCCTGCGTTTGATAGCGTTTTATATTCGCTTAATGCTATGAGTACGTCAATTAGCAACACAGATTCAGAGATATTTTCTCAAGTCTTTATACTTACAAACAGAAGTCATATATTCATGAAATTTTGGAAATGGTTCATGGTAAAGAACCGAAACAAAATGCAGATTCTGAATAATCTAGAAAATCTGATCGAATTCTTTCCTCCTCTACAAAATGAAACAAATCATTATATAAAATGCGTTCTTTTATAATATGAATAAATACTCTAGAAGTTTATGAAAAGGACTCATTTCATTTTGAATGAGAAATAATAAAATTATTTTTTTAAGTATGTACATAAAAATGAAAGTCAAAAGATATGAATTTGCGTAGTGATATGATTAAGCTTCTTTTTCTAAAAAAGTTAAATGTAAACTATATGTAAAATGTAGATTTTCTTATATTTTCAATATTTTTATACTGAAAAAAACTACTTATATTAAAAATAATAAATTTTATATGGATGTAATGGGAAAGATGAAATGAATGCAGAAAAGGTATGAAAAATGTTGTTAAATTCAATTTTGGTTTTCTTTAAAAAATCGTAATTGTATCTTAATTAAGAATATATTTCCTAAGAAAAGTATTTATATATTTTAATCTTATACAAATAGCCGATAAAGTAAAGAGAAAATGCCTGAGAATTTGGGGTCAAAATAACCCCGCGTTTGTGCTAATGTTCAAAAAATGCATGCATATTCTAAACTATTAATGAAATAATTACTACACAAATGCTTTTTTAAATAATCGAAAAAATATTCAAAAATATTTTTAAAGTAAAACTTAGTAATTGGCAAATTATAATAAAACATCCCTATTAAAGAAATATAAAATCTGAGAATCTAAGACAGAAAATAATGATTCAGCTGTATGTCAGATTGTATCTTTAAGAAAAGAAAGTAAAACTGTTTCGAAGAACAGCTCTGAAATAAACTACTTTCACCCTATCGCAAACGAAAGCAAAGGGAGAAAATCATTCACAGAGTATGGTTCCAATCAATCCCTAATCCTACTTTAATTTTGAATCAAGAATCTTCAAAACTTTAAATTAGTTTCCAGGAAGTAAAGTTTCGTAATTATTTCTTAAACCTCTTTGTCTCATCGATAAAATACTCTATAAATTCTCTATCGAACAAACAAGTGTTTTTAAGAATACTATATATTTTGCATTTCTGCTCGTTTTCCATTTTTATGATCAGGGAGACATTGTTGAGTTCTTGGAAAGTGGATATAAAATAAAATGTAAACATTTTTAAACTGTACATTTTCAAGATACGATAGAGATATGCATTTTATGGCCTAGAGTACACGTGTCCAGTTACATTTCCGATAAAGATAAATGTATGTTTTGCATGTCCAGCAAAAAGTTTATGGAGAGTAACTTGATACATTGTGTTTAAATCAGCATTTGTTTGTCTATGAAATATTGAGTTTTCAGAAATAATGTTCAGGGCGAAGAGTAATACAAATGTTAGAAATTAACTTGGGTGAAGCTTTCAAAGAAGTTGAATTCTAAGCAGCAGAAGAAACTTTAAATAATTTTCAATCACCTTATAGAGAAATGAAACTCTAAATATATTTTTTTTGGAGAATGTGTCCAAAGTTAAGCATTTTTACATCTCAATAAACGAAGTGCAGTGAAAGTGTTGTAAATATCGAAAATAAGAGCTCGAGATTTTAAATAATTTCCCTGTTTCAGATCTACGTGAGCACGAAAAAAAATTTTTTTTTTTACATTATGTCTGTCTTAATCCAATAACTCGAAAGCTTTTATAGCTAAACAAATAAAACTGCATATATGTATTTTAGAGCGAATTCGTAGATCTCTCTGAAACTTTGAATAAAAGCCTTTCAGAGAAAATCTGTCTGTTTTAACTGTTTGATTATTAATAAACACGATAGCGGCAATAATTAAATATCTAGATAGATAAAATTTAGTATATATGTTTATCATCTGAAATATAGATTCATCGCATTTTGGACCAAATCTGTCAAATGGTAGATTGTTTATCAGTGTTTAGTTTTGCAGGCATGTAAACTCAATAACTTATATAAAAATAATCGATATGTGATCGTGTGATTAGAACTGAAGTTGCATGTCTAATTTTGATATAAATTGAAGAAAAAATATTATTAAAAAAGACTTTAGCCGTCATTTATAGTGACTCAATGGCATTCCAAGCCAGATTCATTCCGAGCTCTTCAGCGAATTCCTTACTAGAATATTTTACACTCCCCCCCCCCGGCTTTCTTAACATTCCCCAGACCTCTCTCTCATTCATTGAGTAGCCATTCAAAATTACGAAATAGATTGATATTATATTAAGCTATGTTCGATAATTAACTTTACAGTTTATACCATAATATTTTTTATCTGCTATGAGAATTGACTTTGGAATGATACTAACCGCATAGTATAATGTAATTATAAAAATCGGTTTTAATGTCTTTTAATATTGTAATAGTTGACTTGAACATTATAAGAAATTACAATCCAAACTTGACTTTTTGAGCATGAACAACAACAAACAAAAAAAAATTACATTTTACATATATTTTACCAGTTTCATACATCAAATGAAATAAACCGTTTCAAATACTGTCGCTATACTATTAAAAAGTGACTGGATGTAAAGAAAAGTAGTTAATGTGCTCTTGTTGCTTTAAAACATTACTTTTCTGACAGAACAAATCACATGTATCAGTGCAAATCAAGTCTATAATATGCTGCCAAAGAATTACTACTGATAGTATCAAGATTAACGATTCACCATATACAAGGGAAGAGTGATTTACCAAGAAAAATAGAAAAATAATTTGAATATTTATTTAGTTAATGTTTTCCATACAAAACGCCAAATCTTGTTCTCATTGTTCTCTCATCTCAATAAACATTGAAACAAATGATATTCCCGTCATGCATCTCTCCTGAAAGTAAACCGCACCAAAACTGAAGGAAACAACAGCATATCGAATCCTTCGCCATCAGCGACTGTTTATTAGCCTTTGAGTATGAACAATTGTGCAAACAAAGAAGTTGAAGAGGAAACGTCAAAACTGATGGCAAGAAAATTGTGTACTTTCTTATCACACCCGTCCGATATTCGCCGAACTCGTGGCTCTTTGAAGCTATATTAAAAATAATCGGCTTGAATCCGAAATGCGAAACAAAAGGCAATTGTTTTCTATGATTCATATTCTTTTTACCATCCCTTGAAAACAGCTGTATCTGGAAGTAATTCATGTAGTTTTAGAAGATAACCAATTCAAGTACTGGAGATTCTTTAAAAGTGAACTCTTTCTAACAGTTGCAGATATCATTCAGGAAGTGGGTTGAAGTTTTACTTATATTAAAAATGAAATGGAAAAATTGAAAGTCAGAGAAATTTATCTATTTCTATCTGTAATGTTCTATTTCATAATTATCAGTCATACAGATATATTTATATTTTTAAATGCATCAAAAGTGAGACGGATTATTTTTAGTAAAAAAAAATATCACTAATTTAAATCTTCAAGTCTCAAATGTATAATGATACATTAATTGCTGTTGGTTATGAGGAAATATGGGTTATTGTTTCATACAAGAAAAATTATTATCTATAAAAAATTAGCTTACTGCATTTTATATTTAACAGGTCAAAACATAAGCCCTTAAGATAATGGAAATCCGAATTTTGGAGCCTTTTTGGAACTTTGAAACGAAATTTTAATAAATCGAAATCTCGGCGATTTTCAGCGGCAACTTATGAAAATAATATTGTTCAAGAATATATTTTACCTGACTAAAACTTGCAACATTATCTTTTCGATTATATCAAATAAATTTTTGTGGCATTTATTCCCGAATTTTGAATTTAAGAAACATTATTTCGTAGTTTTTCTTCAATATTTTTAGTGAGATTTTGAAACTCAAAATATATTCACTTTATAATTATATGTATTTGATCGCATGGTTTTCTTTAATTGATAAAATCGAAACAATTTTTTTTACCAATTGCACAGTTTATAGAAGGAACAAAAAATGAAGGTTGGAACATAGATAAATAAGCAATTAGAAAATATGTTACCCGCACATTCATACTAATTATGACATTTTAATGTTCATGAAATTCGACTGTATTAGTAAAATGCATGTATACAATAATTTAAAATTGAAGTAAAGCTCTTCAAAAACACATCTTCAATAATTATCATAATTTGATGTTCCAAAATATTGTATCGGATAAATCAGGGTTTCTAAAAAAAAGAGATTAAAAATCTCTAATATTCAATGTGAACAAGATGGTATCCATTGTGCTAAGTAATAAATTTGCGCTTTTGTTTTTCAAAATTTCTCCAACCTGTATCTCTAATTTTCAAATATTTCATTGCATTAGGAAAATCAAATATTTGTACAAACTGATCTTATACAAAGATACATGATGTAAAAACCTAAAATAAATGCGTAATATTTGAAAGAATTATATGGATTTCCGTGTCACCTAAAACTTTATTTCCTAAGATTTAATAATAAATATAGAATAATTATATATTATTGTTATGAATTGAAATCATTTATGTCATTTAATATTAACTTACAGATATCTAATATTTTATTCTAAAAAGAAATTCAATTTTATTATGCGATCAAAAAAGTTCACAAGAAAAGAATAATCTACGAAATATAATTTTTGCTTATATCAGCCAAGGATTTGTATACGAAATTTTCTATTAAGACTTTAGAACATGTTATCAACATAAGACTTTTGTAAACTTTCAAAAATTTAAGAATTACTGAGCCCCTTATATATTTAAATAGGCAGAGGATTAATTGCTACTTTCTCATTAAGTATTCAAAAGTGGAGGTTTAAAACCTTGAATGGTGTCGTTAACAGCAACAACAACTCGTTTCTAATACGTAACCGCAATTTCCCTTCCTACAAGCAAAACTTTTCACAACAACACGTGGCTCATCCCTCTTCAAAATTTATGGAATAAGGAAGTTTACGATGACAAAATAGAATAATTTGTCATCGTAACTTTGGACGAAGATTTAAAAAAGATTATAGATCCTAGCATGTTAATTTCCTGCGGTTAGATTTCATCACATGAAAGTTTACAATTATTCAAGAACTTGGTGAAGAAAGGTTTGAGAGTCAATATTCATTAATAAGGAATCTATGATATCTTATGATATAAATATTTTCATGAAATTTAGATACCCGTAACTTAAGAATTTCTAGTAAGTGAATAATTTTATTTTGACAGCGTATTTGGAAGTAAATTCTTTATTATTTATACTTTATAAATGAGTATCATAAAACTTACTTTCTTCAAAAAATACAGTAAAAATGTAAGAATTCAAACACTTAAAATAATAATAATGTATTACTATTTATTAACTTAATTTTTTAACTTAAAATTTTGAATTATTTTTGAATTATTTATGTTTATAAACTTTAGAATAAAAATTCATTTAAATAGCATAATATTGAACGGAATTTATTAAGAATAATATATTTTAATAAAATTAATCTTTTAACACTGAAAAAATGTTGTATCTCTCAATAATTAGCAACTAAATCAAAACAATTGAATGTGTTTTGATCGATTTTGCAATATTTATTCAATACATCTAGCGTAAATATAATAGATATTGTTTCACAACAATCATACCTTCAAAAAAGATTAATACGTGTCTTTCTATTTCTCTGTTAATTTAATGCAGAAAAAATTTCCACATTTCAAACATAAAAGAATTTTGTTTGTTTGATAGTTCATAGTATGTAAATAGAAAAACAATTAGTAAAAGGGAAAAGAAAAAGATGTTTTTCCCAAGAAGTAAACAACCACAAGAAAACAAATCAACCAAAGTGGATGAAAATTTCAATTTCAAAACTGAGAAGGAAATAATTAATAAAAAAAATGTTATTGTAAAAGGTAAAATTTAAAAATGCACAAAAATATTGAGTTTCCTAAAATTTGATAGTAATGATTCTTTTATCAAAATAAAGTTATAAAGATAAAAATAAATAGAATCTTGAATAGTTAAGAAAAAAAAACTATTAAACTTATAAAATTGTAAAGTACTATAGCATTTAGATCAAACTGCACATGGATATAGATAATAATAAAATTCGCACAAATAATAAAGAAGGAGATGCTTGTTTTTGTATTATAGTTACAGCGTTTATTACATTAATATAAAGCAATTTATGGTAATCTTTTCAATACCGCTTTTGTCATATCAAATTTTATATATCAAATGTTTTGAAGCGACATATATTTTAGACATATTTCTTTATTCAAGATAATAGAGAATATAATTTCTCTAGGCACAAACTCGCTTGTTTCAATCCACAGTAAAATGAAAGGAATGGATAAATCATTCAGCATAAAAAGTTTTAAATAAAGAATCTTCGCTCTTTCTTAGAAAGGTTTTCGATGTTAAAAATCCCTGTGGATACCGGAAGTAATATAAACACTTAGAGAAGTAATTTCTGAAAATCAAGTGATAAAACTACCTTAAAACATTTTAGTTTTTTTTTCCGTTGAAATTTTTCATGCCATTTGTAAAAATAAATAAATATTAGCTTGGTAATATTCGTGGTAATACGTATTTAAATTTGAAACAAAATGTTACAATGTTAATATAAATGACTGAAATATCTTGATATCATATCGAGTGAGAAAAGTGTATTTAATGTTTATGAATTTCGCCAAACAAATAAAAGAGATTAATGTAACTATTTAATAATGCATTGTAATAATAATTATATGCTATATGTAATATTAATTACTATATTGTATCACTTTAGAAATGTTGCAATATAAAACCTCTAAAGGTTAAATAATTTTTATTTAAAAATTTAATAATTTTCAGTCTAAAGAATTTTTATATCCTTAGTAAGATCTCTTAGAATATTAAATTTGAGTTATTATTGTCCAATGAATTTCCTTTTACTCAAATATTGGAAAAATTATACTTCATTTTTGTTATCAGACAGTCGATAGCTTTATGTACAGCTTTGAATTACTTATGAAAATCATGAAAATTCGAAAACGAAGAAAATCGGCAAATTTAATGTTTGAAACTGGAAACAACATTTTGGAAGCATAACACTATCCATACTAGTAAATACTTTTAATATATAAATTTCTACTATTTTTTAATGCAAACATGATATAAATGTCACTAAGGAAAACTTGACAACACATAATAAAGCGTATCAGCTTCATATGAAAAGCAACGCTTTTATCTTTAAATATTCTGTTTGACAAGTCTGAACATATAATATAAAATCTTTGACCTTATCTGATATTCCTTCTTAATGCATAAAGCACGATTTATTTTATATCCTTAATGCTGATAGTGAACGTTCATTGATATAAATGACATTAATATCATCCTTCAAATATAGCTACTACGAATTTTATAACTACGAAATGATATTTCTTCTTAGTGATATTATGGTGAAATTACATACTAAAATAAATAAATGTCTCTAATTTTACTTATTTTAACTTTCATTTGAATTATCATAAATTCATCAATATCCATTTCTTAAAAATAATTGTCAGTAATTACTATAATAACACGATTTTATTGTTGTGCAAATATGTTTTTATTGAAGACAATCTCATACGCAAGAATCAATGTTTGTATTTGGAAATGTGCATGCCAAGCAATTCAAAATGGAATTTTAAAAAAGGATGGCGCATTGCTCTTGAAAATTGTTTTCATCAAGTATGACACAGCATTTTTATTTCGAAAATTTTTTTTCATCAAGTATGACACAGCATTTTTATTTCGAAAATTTTATTCATCAAGAATGACTCAGAAATGATATATTTTATTTGAATTTTTTTGTTTATTGTAATTTTTATTAAGAATAAGTTTAGAAACGATAATTATAATTTTTTTTTCTAAAAGGAATATAATATTGATATAATATATTAATAAAATATTTTGAAAACGTCTAATAACTGTACAGTTTTATATCATATGGAAGTATTTACTACAAATCATTTTTCTAATGTTGAAAAACCACTCTGAGATACAAATATTTTTATAAAAACACAAGAGAATAACTTTTTTTGTTTGTGAAATGTTCTCCTTGCTCTTTTTTAGCCAGTGTATAAAGCGTATGCAAAATTGTTTGTAGTTGTTCTGCAAACGAGAATCTTTTGAAAAAAACCTCAGTCTAATGGCCAGCTAAGTAAAAATCATCAATCTATGATATTTTCCGAAAATGTTTACTAGAACTTAATGTGCATCTTTTATTATAATTGGAAGAAAAAGAATAATAACATTCTTTAAGTACATAAAGTGAAAAAATAATATATTCATTATCTATTTAACTATTCTCTATATTTGGTTTTTGCAAAAATGAATGCTTTGGTTAGCAACAAAGAAAAAAAAACATTAACGTAAAAAGTATGTAACAATATACAATCAGTAATTTGTTTAACAAAAGACTTAAAGAATTATTTTATTCACATACCTTAAAGCAATTGAGGCTAATTAATGCCAAAGAAAAGTTCAATTTGCCCTTTTTGTCGCTTGTAATTTCCTCCTTTTATTATTCCTTTTTTCCTTGCTAAGTTATTTCAAGTCAAGAATTCTTGACTCAAAATAACTCTGCAGAAAATTAAAGGATTTCAAACCCAAGTTTTTTGCTTAGCTTCTGACCATTTAAGCAAAAATAATTGTTTTCAGGCACAATCCGAATATAAATAATTATTTCATTATTCTATATTCAGTAATTTCAAAAAGGGAAGAAATATATAATATTGCTCTAGTATATAAAAAGGAATAAAAAATTCAAATACATGAAACAATAGAATAAAGAACCTAGATTTTTGCTGAGATTATCTGTAATTATTACATGAAAAAGACTTTGTATATGAGATTCTAAGTAATATAAATAATTATTCAATTAAAAATAGAATAACATATTAAAAATTGTAAGTGTTATTTCAGATAATATTTTGAGCTGAATTGAAATAATATAATGTAATTTTAAAAATTCCGCATTCTTAAATACTTTTCTTTTATTTATTTCAGTTTAAAATTTCATTTAAAAAATCACTTCCAAAAAATAAGATCACTTAGTTGGACAGACAGTCTTTGCTTTTTTCTTTTTATTTAAAAAAATTGAATGAATAGATTTGTTTTAAATTATTGTCATGTATAATATGAAATCCAACTCCAGTACCTTGGCCATTGCATGCAATAGCGATCGTTTATTTACGGTTCCCAAAATCTCAACGCAAATGTGTGTGTGTATGCTGATTATGGTAATTAATATTACAATAACTCAATAATTCAAATAAATATCACCCAAAATTGCTTGCTTAGTAATAATATTGCAAGTTTCTTTTTGAGGCAAAAGTCAATATTTTTCATGAAGATTTAAATCCGAGGTCATAAGCAGTGGCATATATTATTTTACGCCCCTTTATCTTGATGCAAAAATGGTTTTCTAAATTTTTAATGATAAACATACTGTTTATCGCCTGCGCATGTAATTCTTCTTCGTGGTTATCCATCACTTACTTCATCTAGCCCTTAATCATCATGGCATGTGTTTGTCATGAGTTATATTGAAAATTAACAAGTTAATGAGTCTCAAGTAATTGATATTGCATTCCCTGAAACTACTGTCTTGTAAAATCACTAGTGAAAAAATGAATGAAGTAAATATTACATATCAAGCAAATATAAATATAAAATAAAGATTTATAATGGATTCATAAATATGTCTTTTTAAAGAAAGATAAATCACTGAAAATTCCACATTATTTTCAAATAAGCAATATTTTCTCGAATTTTCTGTAGCACTTTAAATTTTAGGAAGGCTTTTAAGTTGAATTTTCAAATCAGTTTATAAAGCTCAAATTATTATGTATTAATATTAAACTAAAGTGCTAATTAATTATACCAAGATTCATTTGTACAAATTTTATATCTTAAATTATGCTGGTGAAGAAAATGTATAGCTCTATCTTGGTTTTGGATATCATTATAAATAATTTGTAAAAATTATTAAAATTATTACTTCATATAAATGTAAATTATTAAAAAGAAATATAATTTTTGATGCAATTAAAAATAATCTCATCATAGGATGCATAAATTCAATAATAAAACTATAAAAATTAAATTATAAATTAAGCTATAAATTAAATTATTTTAAAATAAGATACTGAATGAAAAATTCTATATTTTAATTTAATATTTAGCGAAAATACCGAAGTTAAACATGTTCCATAACTTTGTTGGAAAATAAATTTATAAGCAAATATTAAAACAAAATGTGTCGAAGGAAATTAAAAACAGAATTCTGCTGCTGTATTCAAACATTTATGCTTAATATATGTTTATTCAAAAATTATTTCATAACATAAACTGTGAAGCGCAACCGTATATTTAAAATTCATAAATTGTGGACCTTTACTTTTTATACAATTTCCTAAGTAAATAAAGAAGTAAAAATTCTACTTAATAATTAATCCTTTCATTTATTTTTATTCAAACATAAAGAAAAAATGTTTTAATGAATATTTTATCTATGTATCACTCGAATATATTAAGTACGCTAAAGTAATTAAACCAATATTTCAGATGTAGCTCATTACTTTGTAATTTAAAACATTCTTGTTGTTGCACAAACAACATTAACGTTCTGTATTTTAAGTTTAATTCATATAACAATATTTGATAATGAACCTTCAACAATACATACTTTTTCTATATAGTAATTAAAAATATTTTAAAGTAAGAAGATAGTTTAATGTATTAACAGAGTTTACAATTATATAATCCATTCTAAATATAACAAAACAAATCAGTTTAGTTCGAAAAGGAATATCTCTTTTTCTTCTTTTTTCTTTATTGTTTGAATTTTTGTTATTTGAATCGTTGATATTTGTTTTGACGTCATAAAAATAAATTAAACGAATTTGTTTTGTACTTTTAAAGATATCTGATATAATATTAACTTATGATGCTTAGTATAATATATATTTTCCTTCTCTATGACAGGCTAGTATGTGTAACGAAGATTTTTTAGAATTGTATCTAAGATATAATAATTCGCTCTCTAAGTACAATCGAAGACCCACTTAAATATAAAAAGTCCTGCTTGTTCGTGTCATTATTAGGAATAACTATAACTGCTATGTTCGTGTTGCCGTATTATAGTTGAAATTATATATAAAACGTGTTTTTTATAAAGACATTATTTAAAAATTATATGAGAAAGTAATTTAAATAACTTTTGTTCTACTATAATTGTTAAATAACTTACATTTAGCTGAAGTTTCATTGTTTGAGCAATCGTGCATATTCTTAAATGACATATTCATAAACTTTGGAAATATATATAATTTGAATTCTATATTTGATTCATTCATAAATAGTTATAAACGTTCTTGCAATATATCTTATGCTGTGAATAAAGTTTTGAATATTCGTAATTCTACGAATATTCTCAATTCTCCATTCATTACGGCTTAGACATTTCTTGAAGGTAAGAGTTGAAATATCCCTCTTCTTTTTAACAAAATAAAAATTATTAACTGCCATTTGGCGTCTTTAACACGAAAAGTAATATTTTGCTATTTCGGTACTATTTCTCATTGAATTATGTGTAAATAAAGCACAGCCTAACAATTTAATGTCATAACAAAAAAAAGTCAATAGCTACTCAGAATTGCACTGTAAATAAATTAAGAGCTCTTTTACTTATATATATCACTTGGCACTTGGTTAATAATAGCATAACATTAAGATTTTTCCATTCTTTTTATTAGATATATCTAGTCGAAATAAAGAGCTAATTGATTTTGTGATTTCAGATTGATGAGCCTCACTAATTTGGAAACAAGATAAGGCTTCTGTGATAATACGAAATATTTCTAAAGACTGCCTAGATATCCGTTTAAATTGCCATTTTTTATAGATTGATTTTCTTGAAGACATTGGCACTTTAACTCTATAATTTTATTTTCATTCTATTTGATTTCATTGAGGATTTAATTAGTTTCTAATTTGAGCATAAGTTTAATTTTAATCCCGATTTCTAAATAATATATCCTATTAAAAACTGTTGTGTTTTGAAAAATCTACATCCTTTTTTTTTCTCTTTCTTAATAGTATTGCCTTTCCAGCGAATGACACTTTTTTTTAAAAAGTCCTATTCTGCATTAATTAAATATTACATATATTAATTAATTATTAATGAAAATATAATTTTTTTCTTCATTTTATTTGTTGTTTGTTGACTTTATTTGTTAGGAAAGGGGATAAGTGCAAATGTAAATATAATTCAATGTAAAGCAGTCTACAAGCAGATATGATTTTATGAGATGGAGCTGATGAGTTGAAGAATGATGTTTCCTGGTTCCCTGATTAATGCATTTGACCACCAGAAAAATTAAACGTAAAAAATGTTTTCATGGAACTTTGATACCTTTTTTCATAAACTTTTTAAAAACTTTTTCCAAAATTTTTTCTATATCAATACATAATTTACTAAAGTTATGTATTGATATAGAAAAATCTGTAAGTAAAAATAGCAAACAAAGGAAGAAATCCAATTAAATGTGTGCTGTTAAAAGTAGCAATGTATTTTAAAATAACTAATTTTTATTTAAAAAAAATCTTAGAAATCAAATTTAAGAAGTACATGAATTAAAAAGTATCCCAATTTATCACTAATGTATAGAAAGGATTAATCTGGCATATAAGGCACAAAGCAAATTCTGTCTATTAGTTACTATTGGAAAGAATAATTTAATCGTTTGGACTTTATAATAAATTTCAATTTAGGCCAACTAAAAGGACAGTTTTTCATAGAATATAATTCCAACCATGGCAATAATGCTTTACAATTTAAATTAGTTTTCAATCAGTAAAACTTCAAAACTTTTTTAATATTCAATTCTGATAGAAAAAGAACCTTTTATCATCCAAATAAAACATTATTATAAAAATATCAAGGTATATTTTCTTCCTTTAATTTATATATCATAAAAGTGAACATGAAATATGTTTTTAAATGTTTGGTTTGTCCATATCCAAGATGTATTCAAGGTATTAATTTTATTGTCTGGACCATACGTGCATCAGTATATTTTCGAGAAATACAAATGCATATTTTGCATGTATAACATGAATAACTTAATATACTTTTTTTCAGTCAATGATTGTTTGCGTCCGAGTTACTAGTTTTCCTTGAATAAATATTATAGAAAAAAAGGAACAAAAATTCTAAAAATGCTATTGGCCTATATTTAGAGTATTTGAATTCTAGGCTCAAAATCATAGAAATAAAATCTGTTCATTATCGGGTAACTTTAACATAAATTCAATCTTAAATATTTGAGTTGGTGGATATGCTTCTTTACGACAAAAATGTTTTTCTGAGTAGCTCCAAGATTGTTTTTGGCATTGACGAATTTTAATCTAATTCAACTTCCTTTGTTATGTGAAGACACGACTTCACAATCCTTTAAATACAAGTTTTTCATTTCATTTACAATTTTCTGTTGGTGCTTGCCCCCATCAGTTTTTGACTTATGCCATATCCACTACAGTTAGGGAATTGTGTACTTTTGATATTAAAATTAGCTACAAACTTAAATCTGAAGGACTTATAAAAAGATAATTTACAAGATATTAATATTTAATATTTGCACAAATATTTTGGGAGAAGGAATTCAGAAAGAGAAGTAAAAAATTATTAAAAAAAAAATCAAAACAAAAAATATATCTATTAAATTAAATCAGTTACTTTAATTATTTAAGTCAGAAATAAAAAATGAAAAGACGGTTGTAAGCATTTAAAATATTAACTAGTTCTTCCATAATAAAATGGTTCTCAACTGAAACTCGTTCATAGTAAGTTAGCCCTAAAACATCGAAATCGAGAAAAACGGATGAAATTCTAAAGGATTAAAGAGAAAAGTCCGTACTATATGTAAAATATATATTTATTTTATATTTAATATTTTTATGAAATATTAATTATTTATTATTTTATAAAATTTATTATTATATCATTAATATTATTTATTTATTGTTTATATTCTAATTTGTAGTATCTGGAATCCATATTGTTATAAAGTCATATTGTAGCATCAAATTGCATTTTTCAAAGTATTGTTCAAAAATGTTTAATAAATTTTTGATTTCACATATACTCTATAAAATAAACATTATATTAAATAAAATTCCTTTTTTTTGTAGTTACCAATAATTACTGGGGCTTATACAGGAGCTAACAAAATTGCGAATTTTATATTCCGGATGGAAACAATATTTCGATCATGAATCTAGAAAAGTAAAAAATATGATTTCTGAGGCAAAATTAGTTCATTTTAAACGAAATAAAGTAATTCGAAAGCATAACAGGAACCATTTCAATTAAAATATTTATTATTATCATTTATCGGAACATTAGTATGTAATAGAGATCTTAGCTATTTTAAATTGAAGAAATGTGTTGAAATAATTTATCAATGGTTTCCGGTTCAATCTTTAATGATATAATTTCCTTCAGAGATGTGAGCTATCAATTGAAACTAATAAACACTTCTTAATCAAGGAATAGTCTGCAGACAGTTTAGAGCTTGTATTTTTTTAAAATAAATATAACATCTGGGATTTTAAAATCCCTGAAATTCATTTTTCATGAATCATAATTGTTAATTACTTGTTAATGAAGTTTTCTATATTTTAAATATGATTTTATGTGTATATTTAATTCAATTTAAATAATCATGAAATTATTTTTAAATGGTAACTAACCGGACATTAATGAAAATGTCAAATATTTTTAATCCATTCGAGACTGATTGCACATGTGCAAAGGATATCCTTTCAATTCTATATCACCAAAAAATGTACCATCTTGAGAGGATTAAGGAAATCGGTTTCATTATAGTGATAAAATAATATATCATTGTTTTATTTTTGTTAAATTGTTCCTGAGATATATTTTCTTATAGGCGGAATGACAATTTAGAGCAATCGTAAAACAAACTTCCTGCGACAATTTTAAATCACCAGTCTTACGTTTCAAGTGAAATAAAATGATTTAAATACATCTTCTTTAGCAGAGTACCTAGTTACATTCAAACTGCATAATTTAAAATTCGCATTAATGAAAACTGGTGTAGATAATCAGAATTAATAATTCAGTTTCCTACCAAGAACAAAGAATAATAAGTCAAAACCTTCCATTTTAATTTAAAATTCCCACCTAGAGTTCGAAATCTCTTTATCACTTGTTTAGCATTGTCTTCGAAACAAATGATATTCCCATCATGCATCTCTCCTGAAAGAAAACCACATGAAAACTGAAAGAAGCAACATGATATCAAATCCCTTCCACTTCATCGACTATTATAAGCCCTTGTGTATGACCTATTGTACAAGCAAACCAGCTGAAGAAGGAACGTCAAACCTCATGGCAAGAAAATTGTTTACTTTCTTATCGGAGCCACGCAATATTCGCCAAATCGCAGCTCTTTGAAACTATGTGGAAAATAATCCGCTTAAACCCGGATGGCGAGTCGAAAGGCAATTGTTTTCCAAGATTCATATGCTTTTTATCTTTCGATGAAAGCCGCCGCATCCGTAAGTAGCTCTGTTTGGTTCTTTAGAAGAGAACCAGTCAAGTGTACGTGACTCTTCAGAAAAGAACCAGTTCCAAGTGCTGGAATACATATTCCTGGGAGAAAATTGAGGTTCTAGTAGCGTGGAAGATGAGACTCCAGTCGGAATTGATTTGTTTTTGGCGAGAAAATGTTATCAACTAATCCACAATCAAACAGATGTATGCATATTATTGACTAGATAGGAAAGAATATGGTTGACTTAAGAGAGAGAATATCTGATTTATCGCTTTATTCTTTAATCAGATTGATTCTATGTGTTGTTGACTATTATAAGGGAATAAATCATTCTTTGGAATATGATAAGCTCTGGATAATAAAATAATTCATTTATTGTCACAAATCTTTCAATTTGCTCTATTCATGTTTATGCTAAAACGTCATAAAATAGAGTCAAATATCTTATAATGTATTTAAAAATGTTACTTGGAAGCAGAATGATAAATTGTGTT
>JAPMOR010045993.1:86495-96976 GCA_026543865.1 Argiope aurantia | reverse complement strand
AAAAAAGTATATTCATAATATTTCATTTCAAATTAATGTCAACAACAACAATAATAATAATAATGATTATATTGCAAAAGAAAACCAAATTATTAACTAATAAAAACCTTATTTAGCTATTTACAAAAAAAAAAAATGCAAAATTTTCTTAGCATTTATGAGTGCAATTTGATGAAATTCTGTTCAATCTTTTGAAATTTTATAAAATAAAACTACTTTTTGAATTTTATTTTTATATATACACAAATAAAGAAATTCTATTTATATTTCTGATTGAAAGTTAACACTAATTAATGTGGAAGACTGATTAATACCAGCTTCCTACCTGTAATAATGATTTGTCATGATTTTCTTGGAGGTGGTGGAGGTGCAATTGTAGGTGGAGGCCCAATATTGAAGGGTGAACTCAAAGGCACTAAAGGTTTATCTTTAAGGGGTATATTTTCATATAATTGTAAGGGTTCATCTGGTGGCCTGAGAAAAATAAAATTATTCTAATAACATAACAAAACAAAATCTGGAACCTGACCAAAGAAAAAAAAACTTAACTAAACTAAAAGTATAAAAAAATATATAATAAGGCTCAAAATAAATATACTGAGACAAAATAATAATAAAAATATAATAAAGTTCTTTAAAATGGAATCCAAATAATATCTGTATATAATATATAGAACTTTACCTTAAGAGAGGCATTAATTTTTATTTTTATTCCATCACAATGCTATTTGAAAATGATACATTCCATCAAAAGGTAATGGATTTTTAGATAGACAGTGACAATAATTGAAAGTAAAAATAATAAATCCAAAACAAAATTACAGAAAAAAATTGAATAAAAATTCAAAAAAGAAAAAATGAAATTTTAATCTGAACAGTATTTTAGGCCACTGAAACTAAGGAAAACTGAACTTCCTTCGATATGCTGCAAGTGAATCAATCAACTTTATTACAAAGATGAGTAAAGTAGTTTTTGTAACAAGAATCCAAAACTAACATTTTTGGATGATTTCATTAAGTACAGAGGTGACATCTAATCAGTAAGATAAATGCACTTTTAGAATTCAATGTTAGGCATTGAATTGCATTTCATTAATAGCATTTTCCCCCCATTCAACATTTTGAGCATATTAATTCAATACAAAACTTGCACATTTTTTATTTGTATGACTAATGTGATTAGACAAAATAATTCATGAAGCACTAAGCCACCCAATTCTGCTGATAAGCATGGTTTACTGTATTGCTATATAAAATATGTTCTCCTGCTCTATTTTATATCCCACCCCCTATTTTGAAGAAATCAATACCATTTGGCACATGCACAAAAGCATGCATGATTTTTGTAATTGGGAAAAGATAGACTTGTGTTGAGCTGCAATGAAAGTTTCTATAATCAATTCAAACTAAATATATGAATGAAAATTACCAAAAATTACTGCATAGAAATTTTTATGCCAAAATAAATATATTTTCATGCTTTTTCTTAAATTATTTTATTTTATTATTTTCCAATTTACTATAATTTTGGATTTTTGGCCTACCTTGAATGTGTTTACATATAAACAAAATTAAATTTATTAATGTTATTAATACTATACACAATATCAGAAATATAAAAGAATAATTGCTTTTATAAAAACTAATATTAGGTAAAAAAAAGTTCTAATTATAGAAATGCTTGAAATTAATAAGAATTAGAAATAAACTGAAAATCATTACTATGATTTTCAGTTTATGTAGTATGATTTAGTAGTAGTATGATTAAGGAATTATCCTTTGAACTTTTTATAATATGGTATACTTTGCCAAATAAAAATTCAAGTTTTTTTTTAAATTGTCAAATACATATACTTAAAATGAAAATTTTAATCAAAATCAATTTTAAAAAATTCAATGGAAGCAATGGATTTTCTTTCTAACTTTTAAAAACTCTTATTTGGATTAGTCTATACAGTGTGATTATTAATGCAAACAAATTTTAATATAAATTCACAAGAAAATAAACTATAAGTTAAATTATAAGGATAAAGTACTCCTTAAAGTTTATAAAAATATATAAAGGAAAATAACAATAAAACTGAGAGTTAAAAAAAACTACATCAGCATAATAAATTCATTAATAATGAAATGTACAATAAATGTCTTTATCTTCCCAAAAAAATTACTAATAAAATTTTATATATAAATATATTTTATTTTTTATGAATTCAGTATCTGAATTTAGATTTTTCAAGTATTAAGTTTCAAAAATTAATTATTAATATTAAAAAATAAATATGTGAATAAACATTAAATTCAAAACCTATATAGTTTAATTATCATGATATATATATAACTTATTTAATCAATTCCATTTTTCTCCGTTCCTTCCATATTCCTCCTTCAATAAAAGAGCATAAAAATGATTGGCAAATATGTGAAAAGGAGTCAATCAATGAAAATCAAATAAATAAAGGTAAATACAATATCAAAAAAATTATGCTATATAGTTATAAGATTCTTTATTGTGGCACTAGATTTAAATAATACAAAATGAAATAAATAAAGTTTAAAAATATACCGAGGGACTACTGCATCAGGACTTATTCTTGGAGGCACAGGTGGCTTTAGATTCTCACATGATGACCTTGTCATAATAGGAGGCATGGTCGGTGTTGGTGGACTAAGCGTAATAGGACACGATGTAGCATTTGAAAGCACTTTTAGAGGCTCGGTAGCACCTGCTGCTTCAGCAGTATATTTAATATTTGTATATTCTCTTCCTAACTGGATGCTTTTCTGAAAATATAAGAACATTTTTAAAAGAGCAAATAGGAAATCATTTTAAATATTAACTTTTTTAAAAGCAATTCTCTTTTTAATGTAAATCCACTATTATAATCAAAAAATTCTATCAATATATTCAGCAACTTTTTTTTAAAATCACTTTTAACTTAATTTCCTTCTTCTCGATAAGATGAAATTTGTCAAGTTATAATTTTATAACTGATTTTTCACTAATTTAACAGTTGTTTTTTATTAGTCTTAGGAATAGTTTTTAAAGGCAGTACATTCATAAGATGACATATAAAAGATGTATAGTAAAAAATACAATATTGCATTCATGAATCTATGTATTACACAAATGTACATAGCTGCCTAATTGAGGACTTACAGAATAAATGCAATGATATAACCAAGGCAAGAAGCATAATTGCAAAGATATTTAGCTATGGTTCAGGTATATTAAAATTCCCAGGTATATTAAAATTCAAAGTGTAAAAATTGTTTGTTTTCAAATTCTGATAATGAATGTGTCAAAATAAACAAAATAAATACCTCAGATGTAAATGGAATGAACTATTTTATTTGAGCATTACAATCCAAAATGCCCTGAATCTAAAAAGACTGAGCTCTATGATATCAGAAATTAAAAAAAGAAAATCTAACTGAAAAAAGAGGAGATACAATAGGACCAGAAAAATTCTAACAGCATTGCTTATATTAAGCTGTCACCTTCTGATTCACAAGTGATATAATTAATAACACAGAAGAATACAAAAATCCTTAGGGACCAATATTCATGGATCAGGCAGAAAAAAAAATCATAAAATTGACAATGATCATGAATTGAAAAAACTTCAAATGAAAAGTAAATTGGCAAAAAATTATCTTACCAGAGGAATAGCAAGTCTTACTCTCTTGGATTAGACATGACAAGTAGAAAACTCACTTATTATATAGTATGCAGTCTAAAAGGAAAATTTTCCAAAATGTAAGATATTCTCAAAGTAAGAAGTAAATGGATGAGCTGACTTCTCACAAAAAGACTATCCAACAGAAAATTCATTTTGTTCCATCAATATAATTTTTTTTTCATTAAAAATTCTAATCAAAGAATGAAAAAGCAATAATTTGCCAAAAATCATTGCAGAAATGTTTTATTCAAACAAAAAAAAAGTCTTGCTAGGAGCCTTTGTTGCATTTGAAGATAATTAAATCATGTAGCTAAGGATTACTTTAATAGAAATAAATGTACAAGAAGCGATATGTTCAATGGAAATAATAGAAAAAGACATATCACCATATCAACCAGTCAGTTAAAGAATGAGATGTTGCAAATTCAGTTTTTAGAACTTCTACAAATCCAGAAAAACTATGTGACAAAATGTGGCTTTAGACAATGAAGCTTCTTGCTATTATGTCAAACCATGTGTTGTTTGAAAAATAATGTTCCAAAAAAAAAAATATTTAACAAGCAAATATTATAACATTTTGAGTGAAGGGTTTGGGACTATAAAAGTATATAAAGGATGGTTATCCTAAAACTATTAATTATTAATGTTAATTATATAATCAATTATTTTGTAACAGTTTTAATAGGGACAGATTGTAAAATTAAAATAATAATTGTATAATGATATTTAATAAGACATATAAAAGTAACACTTTCAAATCAGCATGTTGATATATTTAATTAGATATGATTCCATATGAAAAGTAAGAACTAGGAGTGAGCTTGAATGACCTTTAAATTTATATAATGCAAAATTTCTATTGACAAGACATGAAAGCATAATAAAATGATCAGATATAAAATGCATTTACACTACAAATAAAACAGTGTTTAATGTGTGGTGCAAATTAAACAAAAGATATTTAATTTGTAGTAAATGTACCGCAAATTAAACACCTTTTGAGAAGCATAAAACACTTAATAATCAGCAGAAAATTGAAATCAAGATGTTGCTTGACTATAAAGAACTTAAGTTCAAAATCATACCCTAAATTATTAAGTTATACAATCCTGCACATAAACATAAATAAAATTATTGGTTATACTCTGTTTTGTAATTTTAAATTCTTTTCTCAATATAACAGTTTGTGAAATTTATGCATTTAGGAGCCAACATGTGAATTTTGTATTCACTATTGAAAATTGAACTTAAGAGCATATAATTTATCTTCAAAAATCGGCCATTTAAATTCTGCTTATGACAGGCTAATTAAAGTGGAGAAATTAATTAGGAGAAAATAAAATTTTAAAAATTTTTTATGTGTTTTTTAGTGAAAAGAGTTACTTCACAAATATTTGAAGTTGTTTCCTTATTGCATGACTACATCTATTAATAACAGCAAAAAATTTTGACTAAAAAAATGCAGCTTTTTTATTTTTAACAAAACATATATAACATTGTATATAAATATTATAAACACACATTCACTATATTTGTATGTAAAAGTCACAAATTATTAGCCATAAAAAGCACCAATTACTTTAATTTGACAGCATTTTAGCTTTGCATTTCCAACTTCATACTCCCTCCATTTTCCGAAGAGACTTTTTAAGGAATCACAAACGGTTTACAAAAATCTTTTAAGCTCATCATTTAAAACAGAATTATTAGTCTGGCTGCTATATCAATATTTATTAGCATTAAAATTACTATTTAATACAGTCATGAAAAAAATGTCAATTTTACATATGTAATTTCTTATTAACATTAAATATTTAGAATTAAACAATAGTTTAATTCTACACAATAATATACATTACCTGTTCAGCTTGTATCCTTTGTTGTAAAGTATCTATATAATGTTGCACAGCTAAATAAACAAATTTGTATTGGGCTTCTGTTTGGACCATGCCAGATCTTTGGGATCGTACCATCTGGATAGTTCGCTGAATGTCTATCTCACAATCAAGGCCTAAGAAATAAACATATAACAGACAATTACTTCTGCAATGCACAATGAAAATTACAATCATGCATTGAAAATAATTTATAAATACAGGATATTAACAAAGATTTTGAAAAATGAATCAAAAATATTTCAAAATGAAGTTGCAACTAATAGAAGAGAATAATTTACAGAAAATGATTAGTAATATGAGATAAGTAAACATCTTTCAGGTATTTAGTTTGGTTATTGATTCAAGGCTTGGGTAAATACTCAAAACTGATAATTTATTGAAACAATAAGTATATAGAAGCAATTCTTGTATACTTATAATGTAATATATATATACGAAAAGGATGAACGACTGATCCATTTTTAATTACAATATATAAAAGTTAAAAATTTATAAAATACATTGTTTTTAATATTTTTACATTAAAATCTTGGCCACATTATTTATAAAAAATCTATCAAGATTCAGAGTAAAATGTTCTAGTATTTAAATGATACTGCAAGATAAATTTTCTCTAATTTGAAACAATGGAACTTAATTAAAATAGCAATTTTTAAAGTCTGGTTTACATTTTAGAACCAAATATAAAATTAATTATATACCTTGAATCAAATTATTAATACAAATTATTCATCATTACATTATAAACTCTGCCATTTTAAAACCAAGTTCAACATTTTCATTTTAATTTAATTTTTAAAAAATCTAAATAAGAATCAATAAATATATTATTAGTCATTGTAATTAAGGCTTTCAGGTCCAAAAATTTATTATTAATCAAAATTTCTGAAATATGTGAACTATGCTCATTTTTAGTTTAAGATGAAAGTTCAAATATAAAAAATAATAAATTTTCTAAAATTCAAATTGATTCCAATCAGCATCTTAGGTAATTAAGCAATGCGGAAATTGAACATACCATGATGCCATTTGAAGTCATTTGGGAATTATAATATAATAATTGTAATATTTCATTGACACTGATGTTTATATAGTAACTAATATTCATTAATTAATGTTAGTTCAGGCATCTTTTTTTCATAAGTAAACTTGCAAGAATTTTCTCCCCAATATTTTCTTGCATATTCTCTAATAAAATTGCTATTTCAAAGAATACCTGCATGACACTGGTGTAAGATATTTATAAAATATTAACCTTTGGCAAGAATTTAGTATTTTTACTGAATATATCATGCAATCCTTGATGTATGTTTTCATGACTAATACCTCAAATGCAGTTAAAAATACAAGAAAATCAAATTTGAACTTTAGACATGTTTTTCTTGCATGCAGTTACAAAATGCAAGAAATTGAATTGAACAACTGAAACAAAATTTGACTAACAGCTGCACTTGTAGCCACAAAATCAAATTCTAAACTGATATATTTAAGTCAGTGCATTTTTGAGCTATTCTGTTTGCAATTTTCTAAAAGTAATAGACTGACAAATGGTCAGTCCCTTGTTGGATTTGGCTCAAAATTTAATAGATGTTTACACTATAGTTGCTCTGCAGAAAAATTGGTGAACAGTCACTGTGGCATTACATGCTGGATTAGATAGTACCCATGTTGAGCGCTTGCTTGTTTGAAGAGAACCTTTTTATCTATATAAAAAAATCTATAAGAAAGTTGTCGAAAATAACTCTGAAAGATTTGAACAATCATTGGAGCCTTAATTGACAAGATTTTGTGTCTGGCTAAAACTATGGAGAAGATAGTGAATAGTAACTAAATTATTAAGCTTGTAACAAGCTGGCAAAAATATAAAAGAACTTATGGAACTATATTCTGTGTCACAGCAAAAGGTTGTAGATAAGTTTTGGTCAAAAGAATAAATAATAGATTAAACAGAGCAAAAAAATTTCAAATTAATTCAGAGAAATGCTGAAAGTATTGAAAATTACTACATCATACATTGAGAAATATCACTAGGTGAAGTAGTAATTGTTCGTTCTACAAATTCATTTAAGGAATGTGCAATATCTAATCACTGCCAACTTTTAGAAAAAAGGTTATGTTTAGACAATTTTCTCATAAAAAAAAGCTATGCATTTTAAATAATAAATTATATTATAAATTTGTTTCAATATTTTTTTCAGAATATAATACATTGTCCTATTTTACATAGATACTTAAGGAAAAAAATTAATTTAATGAGTCATTCACATTATGAATAAGATTTGAGAACAAATTATGTTTATTATGCAAGGTCCCACCATATATGTAGACAGCAATATCAGCTTATATATTAGTATATATATGCAAATAGAGCTAACTGAAAAATAAGTAACCATTTTGCATATTTACTCTTAAAAATAAATACCCAGGTATTTTACATCAATAATAGGTGACTAATATTTATTGTTTCAGTTAATATACAAAAACTGAATTTTGTTAAACACATAAAAATATTATGCATTAAACTCAAATTAAGGTTCTTGTAATATAAACTAGCAAACTTTGGCAACCAGCTTGTTCATCATAATTAATTATGGCTAAATCTTCAATTAAATATTTTATGTAATTTGGTCTTAATGGCCTCTTTAGCAAAATATTCTTAAGCTTCAAATTTTTATAGTCATACAACTCAGACTATTTTACACCATTTTGTTTACTGTACTATGTATTTCCCTAACGAAATGGGAAAGACTAAAAAAACTTCAACAAATATTAAAACATATACTTTTTTTTTTTATTTCAGAACAGAAAATGCAGTCATTCAGTACTGAAGACTTAAGTGTGCTATAGAATATTTTTTTATACTTTATCATACATCTCAGACGATTATTCAGTAAAACTTCAACATAAAATTAAAAGCATTTTCAAGTTATAAAAAAAGCATAATATATTTTGATAATCCAATAATGTTACAGGAAAGTACAAGCTATAAAAATTTTTCTTCACTGCATACTCGTGAAGTTTAAACTTAAGTTATAAATGCAGCAAAATTTCAAAAAGTATATTAAAAGTATACCTTAAATAGAAACCTACTAATTATGGAAAAATAAGACGGTTCCTTACCTTCATCTTGTTAAATCTGCTTAAAATATTTCTTTAAATTAATTAAAAATACATAAAAATTAACTACAATTAAATTGGATAATTGAAATGACAATTTTTTAGAGATGATATAAATGATATAATAACTAAATTTGTGCTGTAATAATATTGAAAACTATCATGAAAAGATATCAAAATTCCAGTTAATATTTAATTAATAATTTTAATTAAAAAATCAAAAGAAATCGCTCAGAAACACATGTCTCCATCTTCCAAGATATGTCAATACCAAATAAACTAGATCTAATTCTAATGGTATGTTCTGTAGAGCACTAGCATACATGCACACATATTTATCTCTACTAACAATAAACATAAATATGTGTGTGTTGTGCTTATAGCAAAGTTTCCAATCTTGTCATTATACCTTTAAACCATTCAAATGTGCCTCTAGGGTCTTTTTTTTTTTTCTTTCTTTTTTGCAATTTTAATTAATTAAATAAGACATAAAATTTTTTAACCATAACTTCTGAAAATATTATAGCACAAAAATGCTTTATATCATCTCACAATTCAAATAGTTTATTTCTAAACTATTCGAGAAAGGTATAGACTTTCAATTGAAAAAGTGCTCTAAATGACATAAGTAATAATATTTTATTACAAATCAATAAATGCACTTCTGAAAAAATATGAAATTCAAATTTTATATAGTCCTTCAATCCTATAAATCTTATTTAATAAAATAATCTTAACACTAACTTTTAAATAAAAAAACATCCAATCCTCTTCAACCAAATCTGACCTAATTATGGAGCTTTGAATATCATTATTTTAGGGCAATCTGCAGTTTCATTGTTTTATACCAATCAATAGTTAATAAAACCTAAGTGCTTATAGATATATTTTCCTAGAAGTGATCTAAAATTGCACATTTTTATAAAATAGTATACATGCAGATTTTCATTACTTAAATCAGTTTTTGTCACAAAAATAGGGAACCATTTTTTTATTAGTATGTCAAAAATATTTTATTAAATAAAACTAAAAAAACTGAGGGTCTGTATAAAAATCTAAAATTCTACAACTAACCAAAAATTTTTTGACTCAAACTATATAAAATATAATCATTTACTTCATTTAAGACATTTTTTTTCTTATTAGTTGTATAGGCCTATTATTAATGATTAGAAAACAGCTGTTGAGCTTTATTAAAATAGATATTCTGCATATGTAAAAAATGTTTATCTTAAACAAAACAGAATTATTGAAACGATTATATAGATATGTTCAATGGTTACAGAAAACATTCCCATGCACTTATTTTTCAAGAAAATATTATGTTACATATTTATTTAATTTCATACAAGATGTACTAAAAATTAGTTTTCTAGGTTTAATTTGTAGTGAGAGTTAATTTAGCTAATGAGAGTTTGTAGAAAACTTTTTAAATCAAGCTTTTATTAACATGGCATGCTGATAAAAGTTTTTTAATTTGAATTTCACATGGCAAGACACAAATAAAAGCTTTTTAATTTAAGTTTTAAATATGTGCTGTAATAACACATTTAAAGCTTAAATGTGATATGATATAAAAGTTATTAGTATATTGATAAAATATGCCAATGCTTTTTAAAATAAACATGGCATATGCATTAATGGCATTTAATATGCATGCATGTATGGCATATGCATTTTCATATATGCATTAATGTGCTCATGCAAATTAAATTTTATTTTTATTTCACAAAAAATACAATACTGAGAAAGATGCTTAAAATATTTTTTCATCATCAATTAAAAA
>JAPMOR010045993.1:54570-86095 GCA_026543865.1 Argiope aurantia | reverse complement strand
GAATGGCCAAGAGAACAAAGATGAGCCTCAGATAAGAAGAAAAAGAAAAGAAAGAATAAATACCAGTACTTAGCCTGGTATGTTCTGACTGCAGCTTTGAATGTTTCAAAATCCAAAGGTTAAAAGGTTTTGCTTTTTATCTTCAATCAGTCAATCAGCTGTGTGTGCAATTAACTTTCATGGACCACATTTATCTTTCTTGCTGGTTTGTTTTCTGTCTTCTCTTCATATTCCCCTCCCCATTTTTGTTGAATAATAAACTTTCAGAATTAAAAAGTCAAACATATAATGCAACAGAGCATCCAACTTTTTGAAAAAGAAAAGTAAGAAAATGCAATAAAAAAAATTTAAAAAGTCACTTTAAAAAATAATTTCAGATAGTACTGCAGTTCTGGATGGCAGCCTCTCGATCAGCCATCACTGAAATGATGACTCATTGAATGTCAAGAATGTCAGTAAGCTAATAGCTATTCAATAAATGGTCTCTAAAATATTTGTCATAGGTAAAATTATTCTGAAAAGGAGTGAAAAGTTTTCTGACTGACAAATTTCATAGGTATTTTTATCTAATGAAATATAGATATAAGAAAATATGCACAGTATTTAGGCATTCGGCATTCAAAAACATTCTATATTCTTTATGATACAACATCATATCACATAGTATACAATCAATCTTGGAGTTATGCATCTGATCTTAAGTAAAAGTTTGGGAAAATGAATCTGTGGCATCAGATATTGCTTATTTATAGCAACAGTAATTTTATTGTATTGAATTAAACAAGTTTAAAAAATTTCTCATTCAAATTCCAACAAACTTGCTAAATTTAATGTTATTTACCTGCAATGAACAATGATGGGTCCTGCTTGTGCTACTGATTCTTGACGATGATTCACATCATGTAGGAAATTTAAGACACAGCCAGGATCAGATGGAACACCATGATCAGGCCAGGCAGTAAAATGATAATGAAAAATTGTGCGTGTTTCCGTCTGAAATTATAGCTTTAATTTCATTTTAATTTACAATCATTACATATATATCATATTCTTCTGTAATTATCTTAAAAATAATATTACATTTTCCAAATATGAAGATGAAATGCGAGTTGAATTTTATAACTTTAAATTTTTTATGGAAACTTGATAAATCCTTTAATTTGATGTGTTAATATATTACTGCATTATTATGAGTAGAATCATCTGTTTCTTTTCCTAATATAACTCAATATGTATTTTATGTACATTCTTATCTATAATGTTAAGACAATAAAGAATCTCTTTACATATTTCCTATATTTTTTATATTTATTCTTAACATAATATTCCATAATTTATATTTGATTTTTAAATTTTCTTAGTGCCACCCCATCTTTTTTTAAGAGTTTATACAGAGCTCTTGAAGCAATAATTTTTAACTAAGACTTTGTCAAAACTAAGTAAATAAGACATGCACTTCAATGCAAAATTTAAGAAATTGAGGTAATTCAGCTTTAAAATTCAGAATTATGGATGTAGAATTAAAAAAGCCTTTAAGCATATTCATTCTTTATTTAATTAAAAGATTTATTCAATGAAATTATGAACATTGAAAATAACATTGTTATTAGATAATTCTAGAATATCTTTTTATTTCTATCCTTATTGGAAAAGTAAAACTGATTTTATTGAAATGTTATATGAAAAGTCAAATACAATACATTCAAACAATAAGACATAACATAAATACAACTTACAGAGCCTTCTTTTGTCAAAGAAAATTCTCTCAATATATAATCAGTTGTTGAAGATTCACTTAAATTTTTCAAAACAAACTTCCCAACTTCCTTTGTTTGGTTTAGATCTGGCCAATATCGAGCACATTTGTTCTATAAATTTGTTTAAAAATACAACATTAAATATATATATATATATAACTAAAGAAGAGAATATATGCCAATTTATTTCAATTATTCATACTTTGCCTCTTTCAATTTCTTTAGTTGTCATTACAATTACTCGAGTATTCTCTTGCCAAACCATCCACCAGAAATCTGCAACAGTATTGTGCAAACAACCTTGAGTTGCAATATAATACTTCTTAGGACCATCACCTACTGTATCTTCATCAGGCTATATGATAAAATGGGGGGGAAAACTAAATTTCAAAAATCAATATATATAACAAGAAGCAACCTCAAAATTAAAATGCAACAAATTCAATCTACTTCATAATTATTATTTAAACTTTATACAAAGTTTTGAAAAATAATGTGCATTATAATTATAATATAAAAAGTTTGTAGCGCAGATAATTTGAAAGAAAAAAATGTTAGCAAATATTACTCATACTAATTTTAACAAAGTAGCATTCTAAATATTTCAATTAACACATTACATACAGGTGCATTTTGCTGCAGACTTGCACATGCAGCGGGCAATTTTACATACAATATGTACTTTTATGTGGATCAAACTGCAGTGATAGACTGCGAAAAGTCTAAATGTACATTTTCTGCATGTAATGTGTTAAGAATAAACACTAATTTTGCTTAGTTTTCTTACATTAATGCTTAAAGAGAACATACTACAGAGCTTTATTTGATATGGATATAGTAATTTTGATTGTGTTCAGATGAAAAGATGGGTGGTCTGGTGCACATTCTAATTTCCACATCACACCAGCAAGAACATGTTTGATCTTGAAAGATATGTACCAGATCTATATGGTTATCAGACATTGAGTAAAAATTGAATCTTAAGCTTTAAAATGTTCAAATTTAATTATATTATCATTAAAAATAAATAGTTCAGGTTCATTAGTTATTATGTCAGTTCCCAGTAATCCAAGTAAAAAGCTTGAGCTAAATCAATAAATTTCCATAAACATAAATAATAAAATAAAATATTTTTTAAACATTACAGAAAATGACATTAAAAAATTATTTTCTTTAAAAAAATAGGTGCTTCTAAGTAGCTGCACTTGGTTTCCAATTTTAATTGAATAGATAATTTTTTTCAATTCTATGCTATGGCTTTGTATTAGCTTATTCCTCACCTGTAAGAGAAGAACAAGGGGAAAAAATATCAACATTTCTTTTTTGAGGGGAAAACTCACCATTATGTAATTAGCATTGACATAATCTGAACCAGTAACATTGGCATCTACTTCCTTTAATATTACTCGTGTATGATCAACTGTAAAACAGAATAAAAGTCTAATAAATAAATAATGGATTAAAAATATGATAAAATGATTGAATTAAACAGTTGATAAAACAAATATAAAATAACTGATACAAAAAATTGTTATATTCACAATGATTAAACAGCACAGGCATTTCTGAACTGTTCAATATTCAACACATCTTAATTAAATCTAACTTTAAACCATAGAACCCTTCGTAATTTAAATTTAGTTTGTTATTAATTTAGTTAGCATAATTTAAAAACAAAGAATTTGCTTTTTAATATTAATGATAATTCATTTTTAAAAAATGAATAGCACTAAACAAATTTACACAATGATATTCTTAACTATGTGTTAAAATTAATTCATTTTCAGGTTTAGTTAAAAAGCTGAGCTTAATATAATAAAAGCAGTACAAAATAATAATTACAAATAATGATCAATTTTCAAATAATTTATGCACAATTAATTCAAAAGGTAAATAAAATATGTAAAATAGCAAATAACTATTCTCTCTGTAGATTACGATTTAAAAAAAATAAACTTCATAATTCTTTATTAACATTTTTTTTAATGAAATTAAAGCTGGTAATATTTTCATAAAATTCAAACTTTTACCAAGCTCTCATTCAAAAACATTAATCTTACAATACATTAGTTACTGGGCTGATTTTCAAAGAAACTGAAATTAATCATCACAACATAAAAATGACCCCAAAAATAAAAATAAATAAATACACATAGTTCCTATTTCAGGTTTTTGAAAGTGCAATTATAATACAGTTGATCCAGCCCCTCTGAAACTTTTTAATTATGAGAAACTAAACATCTAAATACTTAATCATTTCCTGGATTTTTAAATTTTATTCAATGCAGGTTTTATATAAACTTTGGAAAATATTCATGAGGCATTATATATTTGACATAAAATATTATTAGAAAATTCAAAAATGGCATTATACTATTATAAAGCTGTCTGAAAAAGATTATTTATGCATAACAATAGATCATGCAAAGCAAGACCATGGAAGGAAGAAACATATGGAATTCAAAATTTAATAATTAAAGCCAGATTAATTTATCAAAAATCAGAATTTTTTCATAAAAATTAAAAGGGGACATAAATGCTATTAAAAGTTTTTATCTATGTACACAAACATTATTAGTTATAGATTTAGCATGTATTATAACTGTTGATAAGAAAAGCTGTGATAAAAAGGAGATCGAAAGAGAGAAAACAAAATTTTCTGGCACATTAATTTCTAAAAGATACATTAAAAATAATTTTTCTTTCACTCTAACACTAAATTAAATTTCCAGAAAAATTTATTCAATTGAATTAAAAACAATATAAAATAGTGGGTATTTCAATCAACAAGGAATAATTTTACCTGTTTGGTAATTTAAAAATTTCGTTATGTATACAAATTTACATTTCTTACAACTTTTCTATATGGACCATTCCATTCTGTTATAAGAGCTTTAAATTATATAGATTAAACTGTAATACATTATTTCAACAGAACCTACATACTTGAAACAGAAATGTCTAATAAACAAAACATAATTAAATGAAATCAGAAGAAGTGAACACTGACAGAACTATCAAACAGATTCATTTTACACTTTTAGAAAGAAATAGTGAACAATTGTTTTTTTAATATTACATTTAAATATACATTGACTTCAAAACATTTGAAAATAATTGCTGTTTATACAGAAAGTAATATTTAACAAATTTAAATCTTACATGGGAGAATGTTCTTATATCTATTTTTTGATCGGTTTTCAGGTTTCTGCCCTTCTTTTCTGCTGTATAAATGCTTGCACTCTTGTTGTTGAAGGTACTGCAAATCAAAATTAAAATTAAAAATCATGGAAAAAATATCCATGAAAAGGCAATACAAGTAAAATTTTAAAATATATAGCAACAAAAAAAAATATGATAAACAATTCATAAAGAGCAATTTAAGTACATAAAAGAAATAAGATCTTCAACAAAAAAAACTTCAAATTTAGATACTATGACAATATGATGAAATACATACACTGAAAAGAAGGCCGGATTGTTCTACCATAAAAAACTATGTTTTAATTTTAAAAATAGTTTCTATGATTAATATAAAAAATCAATTATTGTGCACAGCACTAAACTATTCATTCCTTATACAGCCATGAAACATGATCAAATTTAACACATTAAATACACTCATTTTAACATGGAGTCATAAATTCATTTATTAAATCACAACAATAAATAAAAAAAACATATAATTTAAAAAAATAACAAGAACAGCTGAAACAAAATGAATTTTTTTAAATAAGATCACAAGTGAAATTTTACTGTTAAGTTTCTGAAAAGCAAATTAATATCAGTAAGTAACTTATTTTGTTAATTTATTATTAAACTACCAACTGGTTTAAATTATTAATTATCCAACAATATATCTGAATGATATATTTAAATTTAATTAAATGTAATTCAAACTTGCATAATAGAAAGACAATAATTACCTGAAAATCAATAATTTTAAAGTTAGAAATTATAAATTATATATATTTTTGTAATTTAACATTTGACAAAGCCTGTAACAGAAGAAAAATGTTTTTGCCCAATGTAAAATATAAAGCCACAAATAACAAAACCAGCAAAATTCAAATAAAAAAGCACAGAAAGAATAATAATAGTTCCATGTATTCCAAAGTACATAGCAATTTACATGTTGTGAGAATTATTACATTATTATTAAATCTCAGCTTTGAAGAAAACAATTTAACTATAACAAAGAAAATTTATTTAGGTATACAAGAAAAATCATTTATGTAGTTTCCCATGTCATATTATTCCATAATTTAATAAGGACACATGAAGAAGTAAATTATGCCACTGATATTTAAATAAGATCCACAATATCATTTCTTACCTCAAATTCTTCCCAAAAACCTGCCTTTCCACTACTTTGGCTGTTTTCTTTTGCTAATTGTTGCACTCTGCATTCAATAGTTGAAGCTGTAATACGTGTGGCATTAAATGGCATCTTTAAATGGACAACTGTTCCGGTGGTTTCAACCATAGGATTCTTTTTATAGTGCTCTACTAAGTCTGTTAAACTATCAAATTTTTCTCCACCTCCAACATCATATTTGCCATCCTTTAAAGGGAAAAGATAATTTATTCTTAACAATTTATTAATTAATCATTTTTGAAACATTAAAGATATTTTTTATAGAAATCAAAATCTAAAATAAAATTGTGCTTTGTGCAAAAGAATCATAAAAGCAATATTTTACATAATTATAGTAGACTATTATAGTTTACAAAATTATAATAAAGTTAATATAAAATTCTAGAAAATATTAGTATTATTAAGTATTTTGTAAAAACTTATTTAATAAAAACATCTTATATAACAGAATACATAATAGACATACATAATATATTGACAATACAAATTTTATAATTCTAAGCACTGAAGACATACTAAAAATTAGCATTATGCTACTAAAGAAATGCAATACATATTAAATTTTAATCTACAATATTAAGGATTTTAAAACAACACACACTTTCTTGTAATACAAATTCAAAATTAAATATTTTTCAATAACTCATTTCTGAAATAAATATTATTTAGAAAATAAAGAAAGAATTAAAACTTCCTAATTTTTTTAATTCCACATTGTTTTATTTTCTAAAATCTTCTAATAAAAGTTTTGTTTAATTTTTAATTAATTATTAAAATAGAGATTTTAATCTAAAATTTCATTTGGTTCAGCTTATTTTCTTAAATAAGAATTCTAATTTAAACCTATTTATTAATAATCATTTCCCATAAAAATGTTGAGCCACAATCATATCAAAGAGGACAAATTCTAAAACAATGTTATTAACTTTAGCGACAAAATACATTCTTGAAGGGGAGGAATCCTTTCTTTTGGTAAATTCTTTATTATTAATAGTTATAATTTTTTTAAATATATTTTCATATTAAAGGGATATCTAGATAGCTAATTCTTTTTAAAAAGAGCTGCTGGAATGGTTCTGAGTAATAATTGAAAAGTTTTAAAAAGTGCTATTCAAATATAGTTAGCAAGAAAGAATTATCAATTTCATAGCAGAGTAAATGTTTAAGAATTTAACAATTATTACAAAGTTGGTATATTAGAGAGATCTATTTCTCCAATTTAGAATATAGTTTGAAAGAATTTTTCTAAAATTCAACATTATGATAATTAATTTGCCAATAAAATAATGCCATCAAAAACATAACTTTAAAAAAAAAACCAAGTCTCGCAACTCAATTCTTCTATCGTAAAAAGTTGTGAGATCCATGTAATACCAAGTTGGTCAATTTATTCAATCCCTACTTAAGGGTCCTTCTGTTTTAAGTTATTACGTAATTAGCTAACCTAACAACATCTTATACGCACCATATCAATATTAAAAATCTTTTATGGTTTAAATAAATAGATTGACTTGGCCATCGCATGAAAACACAATGTATCTTTACATTAAATTCGATTACATTAACATATTATATTAAATTAGATTGTTTAGTCCGATTGCCAAGTCAATCAATTTATTTAAACCATAAAAGATTTTTAATATCGATATGGTCACTATAAGATGTTGTTAGGTTAGCTAATTACGTAATAACTTAAGACAGAAGGACCTTTAAGTAGGGACTGAATAAATTGACTGACTTGGTACTACATGGATCTCACAACTTTTTACGATAGAAGAATTCAGTTGCGAGACTTGGTTTTTTTTAAAAGTTATGTTTTTGATGGTATCTCATTTCTTTTTGTAGATAGTCCTTTTCTTATTTTTGTATGTAGTCTTCCTCTTTTTCTTTTCTGGTACTACTTCTTGAGCTTCAGTTACAGTTTTTCTCATCGACACTTTGTCTATGATAAATAATCTCAGAACTTGGAGCACTTCATCAGAAAGTGGCTTGTACTTTGGTGTTTGCTTGTGTTCTACAGGCAGCTGCAATAGTCTATGTATAGTCAATCTATTCACATTGAATACAGCTATTCCTGTTGGAGCACTAACTGCCACTTTTTTGTTTAAATACGTCTTAACCCAAACTTTCAGAGTTTTTATTAAATAGCTCTTTCCAGTGTCACCAGTTCCACTCACAAAATAGCGTAAAACGTCAGCGTTATTATCAGTTGTGTCCATTTTATTTGTGATCACATCGAAGACTCTTTTTTGATCAGCATTAAGTTTTGCGATCATACTTTGAAGATCAGTTTGCTCTTCTTCTACCAGATTGATTCTCTGAAAGTCAACCATTGCATTTGCAGCTTCCACAGCTTCAAATTGAATTATTTCAAATTAGATATTGTTACAAATCTGTAATTTTGCTTCCCATCGTGAATAGTGTCATCATAAGAAAGGTCGTTTTACAGTAACCTGTATTGGATGCTGTCGGATGCTGAGCCAGTGATCCCAAAGCTTGGTGATAAACTTGGCGACAATTTGCCAACAAAATGGTTAATGTTCGAAACTTCGATAAATTTATCGATCTGTCCATTATTACACACATATTTTAGTTTTTCCTTGATTTATACACTAAACACTAATTGCATTCTAAATTTGAAGCTTCTATGTCTGCTAGAAGTGCCTTAGAATTTTGATGATTGGTCAGTCAGTCAGTCAATCAGTCAGTGACAAAATTCACAAACTTTGACTAGTTATAATTCTTAAACTACTGGTTCAAATTTAATGAAATTTGAAATATACCGTGTTTATATCATGCTCGCTTGGTTACTGAAAATTCAGGCTTCTAGTTTTATTCACAACGAAGATATAAAGGGTCGAAAATGACCTGAACTGCTTCGAGAAAAGGATGGTACAGCCGTGCCGCTTGTTTTTGCTTGACCCCCGCCAAGATTATGAGAATGCATAAAGTTTTATAATATTGCAAGTTCTCTTAAGTTAGCATCACACTTTATATCTGAATATTTTTCTCTTCAATACATTTTACAAATAAATAACAACAAAATATAAAGAAGCATGAAAATAAATAATGCAGTACATACTTGATAACGAATCATAACATGAGTAACTTTGTCATCTGTTCTGACTGACAGTACAAAATCTCCTGGTTTGCTTTGGCTTTCACGAACCAAGAAACTACCATTTTTTCCTTTGTCCATCAGAATTCGCTCAGCTTCCTTCCCAGACAAAGGCCCATGAAACCATCTATAATGTAATATTTTAATAACTAAAACATTTATATTTTCAATATGAATGACAGAAATACTATACTAGAAATCACAATGCTTTGATTTGAATCCAATAGAATATGCTTATTAAATGATGGCGTACCTGACAGCTAGGCAATCCATAAGAATCAAAAGTTCTTTTGTACGATGTGTATGCCAATGTAATTTAAATTTATTAATAATTAATAGACTGCTTTTATCAAAGAAAGATCAAAGTTCTTGTAACAAAAAGTAGAGCAACTACTATTAAAAGATACTGCTAATCTAAGAGAAATTTCATATTTTACAATAATATCTTTGAATATTTTAAATGTCAGAATGTTTACTTTTGGATTTATCTAATTTAGAAGCTTTACAAAGATTCAGGTACTTGAATCTATAATGCACATAATAACATTTCAATAAACAATTCATTAGATGATATGCTTTATTATCTGAGGAAGACTCATTAAACTATCCTAAATGAGAATTTCAAAAAAAAAATTTAATGCTATTAAATTTTATTTGAAAACTGTCTTTTAATAATCCTTGAAAGTTTGATACATAAAGCAAGCAAAAGTTATTTTAAATTAATTCTGTTAATAATTTTATATATCAGATTTCAGCATAAAGCATACAAGCTAGTTTACAACAATGTTCTTCAAAACAATATTCTGATAATACTAATTCTGATAATAAGATAATTTTCACATTGAAGAAAATACAACATTAATAATAATGAATCAGATGTCAAAATCTGGATCCTACTGGGAAAAAAAAGCATAAGTAAGTTTACATTTTGGAGCAACATACTTTCAACAGAGATACTTCACTGGACAATTTCTAATGACTGTGATTATTTTTATTTATTTATTTACTTTTATAGCCAAAAGTTTATAATGAAATAAATAGAGCATTGCATTCAGAAAAGAAAATTATTCCCACCATTTATTCAGAAACAAAAACCTAAAAGAAAATGTAAATATTGATCTTAACAACTTCATGTATAAATAAACTTTATTAGAAGCAGAAAAATTATTTATATAAGGCAATATACCTTTCTGTTGTAGGATCGGCACACACTAATGGATACTTCAACTCAATGACTTCCCCATTTTTCTCTTTTAGTTGACCTTGATTTTCCATGTAATATTGCACAAGTTCAGCTAAGGTAGCAAACTTTTCACCCCCATATAAGTCATAATAGTCACCAGTATTTTGTATTTTTATGTGTGTTACTTCTCCATTTCGCCTGTAATAAAGCAATTAGAATTATAATACAAAGTATATACAGCAACAATAAACATCCAAGTGTGTTAGAAAAAAAATCCATCAAAAAAATTTTTATAGCATAGTAAAAGACTGAGTACCATAAATATATCAAGATATCCTCTTGCATGAATTTTGCCAATGAATAGATTTAATAAAAAGCAATATGTTTGGTATGTGTGTTTATGTGGAGTTCAAATTAATAAAATATATTACAAGTTTATTTTCATAAAGAAAGAATAAAAGACTCATAGAAAAATACCAATGCATTATGTTGTTTTAAATAGAAAAATGATATTTTTAAAACTTTTTTTAAATGAAAATGAATTTTAAATGCTCAATGCTTGAGGCAAAAATCTTCAATAAATTGTGGAATATATAAAATTAGAGATAAATGCTTTTTTTGGGGGGAGGAGACAAAATTATAGAATTATTTAATGGACTATAAAATCAATTCAATATTTTAAGGCAAAATTCTTCAATAAGTTGATAAATATGCAATTACAATATGATTTTGTTTATTAATATTTTAACCAAAAATTGGATGATAGAAATTTCATTCACATATAACTTTATATATGTCCAAAGAGCAACTGGTTTCAGCCAAAATATTTTACTTACAAATTTTATTCCAAAATGTTAAAGGAAAATTCATAAATCATGAAAAACTAAAAAGATGACTTCATAATGTAGGATCCACAAACCAAGCAACTGATATAAAATTAAATTTCAATTTAAAAAAGCATATTATTTTAGATAAATTTTCAATGCAGAAATATAGAAAGAAATATATATATTTAAATCATTATTTAAACAAAAATAATTCGTTATTATCTATTCAGAATATTAGCCATAAAAAAACATAAAGTAATCTTGTGTCATAAAGCTATCATCTAAATATCCATTATTTTCAATTTCAATGACATGCAGAAAACTGTACATAAAAATTTTATCAACTTGAATTATCTATGATAGTTAAAAAGTAACTTTAATTATCTATAATAATTAAAAAATAAAGCATTTTTTATAGAAGTTTTTTTTTTAAATTTCCAATAAAATATGAGTATGTAAATGTTTTAAATGCATCTACTTCTTCTAGTAATAAAGTACTATAAAAGTACAGCAATCAGTTTTCATGTACAATATTATCGGATAAATATTTGTAATTAATGCCAATTTACATTTACAATATTTTGTTTTATATTGTATACCTCTCTGATACAGCTATTCACAAGACTGCAATCAAAAAAGTAAAATTTTAAATAAATTAAATTTCCCATGATTGAAACATGCCCTACGTCTAACATCCCCCCCCCCTCCAAAAAAAACTGTATCAAATTTTAGAGAAAATTTGATAGTTTTTTTATACAGTTACTGTCACAACAACCTTCCACTAGTAGCAGTTATTCCTTTCACCAGATAAATCTATATTATATATCTTATTCTCTCTTCTGGACATTCAACATTTTTGTTGAATGCCGAGATTTTGAATAAAAATGATAATAGCCCAATGATGCAATTCAAACAAATTTAGACACTCTGTAAAATAATTTCTATCTTCATTTTTTTTTTTTAATTTTTCAGATGTCTTGGATTTTATGCAAAGATGTAGAAATTTTATTTTTTTACTTGTTTCACACCATTAAAAAAAAAAAAAACCATCCTGTAACAGCTAATTTTCTATAATATATTCTAAGAAAGCCTAATGCTATTAACTAGGCTTCTAGAAGCTTTGCTGCTGTTACTACAAGCTTCGCTTGATGTAACAGCATGACATTTGATTATAATAATTTCTATGATATCCCCACTTAACTAATGGGATCTCAGCTTATCATTTTATGCAATTTCAAGCAGAAATATATGGCAAATATAAATGACTGAACCAGGTCTAAACTTGCCTCACAGAGAGAGTGAAATCCCCAGGATTTGATTTACTAGGCCTTGCTAGAAAGCTACCATCTAGCCCTCTGTCTGTAAGCATTTTTTCAGCATCAACACCAGTGATGTTTGGGTGAAACCACCTACTATGACTGAAAAATTAAATAAGAATTCAATCAAAAACATACCTAAGAAAAATTCTATCATATAAATACATTAAAAAATTACTTTAAGTAAGTGAACAGTTCAATTTTATGGTTATTATTCTTCCAATACATAAAATGAAAATAAGCTTTATCTTACAAAAGAGTTTACTTAG
This sequence comes from Argiope aurantia, assembly GCA_026543865.1. Taxonomy (NCBI): domain Eukaryota; kingdom Metazoa; phylum Arthropoda; class Arachnida; order Araneae; family Araneidae; genus Argiope; species Argiope aurantia. Next base: position 73,247 of record JAPMOR010045993.1, on the reverse strand, counting down.
CATTTAAATTCTCGCCATAAAATTTGTTTTAATTGATATAAAAATAAACTTTTCATATTCATTAAACAATTTTAACACTAATAGTTCATGACTATTTCCAAGCTTCTCAAGAAAATATACAAAAAGGGGGGGGGGAATACAATGCAAAAAGGCACAAGATAGGCAAGCACTTATAACCAGAATGAAAAAAAAAGTAACTTGTTGCCTACTTTTATAAATTATATATTAATGTTATGAATGTCACATTAAGAAATTACCAATAATAAGAAAATTTAATAAGAATAGAAAGATTAAACAAGAATAAATAAGAATTTCATCAGTATTTCATTTTTCTTGGAAATGTTTTCCTGCAATAAATATATAATAAGCAACATGTTGAAAAGAAAAAAATTAATCCTCAGAAATATTTATTTTGAAGTAAAAAATGCTCCTTTTTATCTTCAACAGAAAGCCATTAAGAAGCATCTTACTATAGTTATTTGTTTCAAGAAATAATGCATTGTATAAATAATTTTTTTAAATCTACAAATTTGTAACAAAAAAAAATATAGAAATTAATGCATCATAAATAAGCATATTAGTATGATGCCGAATCCTTATCTGCTATTTACGACTTTTTTTTTTAAGCATCACTTTATTTTTCTTCAAAAATAGCAAAAATACTTATCACAGAGCATAATAGCCAGTATAATTATTTCACTACTTAATGTCATTCTAATCTGGTATCATAATAAAATGGGAAAAGGTAATCGATGAGCTAATAATTTGCCAGATGGTAAAACATATAGCATATTGGTGTTTTTTATTACATCATAACTGGGAAGCAGGAGAATAATTAGGTAACAGAGCAACAAAATAATTTCAAGCTGACTACAATACCATAAATTTAAAGATAAGTGAGGAATTTGAAATTAAAATTATAAAAATATTTGCAGTATCTTCTTTGAATCTCATTGTTAGTTGCAGTTAGAAATGCCATTTACAGGATAAGATCTATGGATATCTCTTTATTGCGAGTATTTAAATTCTCTTTATTGTGAATATTTAAATTCTCTTTATTGTGAGTATTTAAATTTTCTTATTGGTATTTAAGACTTTTATTAGGTTTGATTCAATCAGCCTTAGAGTTCAAAAGGATAATTTTCTGGCTACTCCAAGCTATTATACATTAAACATAACACATTCTAAAAGTGTTTTTATAAGATCAATGTTCTTTTTTTAATGAAAAGGCAGAGTTATATTTTTATCTCCACATGTTCCACATTCTTCATATATATGGATCAGCTTTTCAAATGTACTTTGAAGAACTATTTAAATATGCAGCCTCAAAGCAAAATATTTTCACATTTATAAGCCATACTCTATGTGAGCAAAACAGATAATCAGATTGGACTAGTAACATAGTATAGAGGAGATTATTTAATACAGTATGAATGCCGAATAGCAATCTACATACAAAGCTGCATCTATTATTATTTGAAAACAACATGGAATAAAAATGTTCAAAGCATTTTACTTTCACAGTTTTTGATTTATGATTAGCCTAATATTTATATTAATTGTGTGTGTATGCATGCATGTGTGTGTGTGCATGATGTTTGAAAAGGAAAAATATATGCAGAAGATACACTAAAAAAAAAACAATATTACTCTTCTTTTTCTCTTTTTTATAACTCTCTAACTCTACAACCCAAACTCATATATGAAAATAAAAGTCATATTTTACTATGATATTTCAGAGAAAATGTATGAAATTGACATGAAAATTATTTTTTTTTAGAATACAAACTTATTGCTTACAAATTACCACTAGAATTATTGTCCTGCTTAAGGTAAATTTTTATATGGAATTGGGAGTTTAAATAAGTTCAATTATCCAGAACATAAATATCCAGAACATATAAAATATCAATATATTATTAATGCAATTAGTAATGAAAAAATAGTTTAGTAATAGTTTAGTTTCTTCTTTATTAAATTCTTAATATTACATTGTTAATACTCATTTTTTTAAATACATATTTGTGTGGCTTCATTTTCTATATTTTTTTTCTTATTAATGGGCAAATAATTAGCTGACTCCACTAAAATTAATTTAATAAGTTGCTTATTTCTTTCATAATTATTAAGAAGTCAGTTAATGTGTTTATAATGAGTTGCAGAATAACAATTGAAAATTATAATGAATTCATTATTTAATGTAGAGTTCTTGAAAAATATAACTTTTACCATTCAGCTAGGCACTATTGACAGAAATTCAGATCAAAATGAAAAAAGTATAAATTTTTAACCAATTAACTATTATATATTTTTTAATAATTTGAACCTTTGGAGAAACAAAATTATTCCATTCCTTTGTAAAAATATTTGATATTATTCCATGCAATAACAAAGAAAAGAGCACATACAATTCTTATTTGGATAGACATTTTATTAATAATTATTTAAAAATTAATCCATAATATTATCTAATTTAAAATGATATATGAATTGTAATTTATTATGAAGTTCTAATTTTTTTAATTATTATATATGCAAATAGTTCATTAAAAATTTGTTTACTTTTCAATTAAAAAATGGTAGACAAGTAAAAATTCCTATATTTTTCCAATATGATATAATTATATTGTAATGTTTTAAAGCCATTTAAAATTTATTTCCAAGATAAATCTTCAAGCATTACTCACAATCTTTTTCGTGGTCTGACATTAAAAGATTTCACCTGATTCTTTCTCAAAATATTAAGTTTTGCCATTGGAGAAAAGAAAAGGGTTCCAAATATAAAGAATGTGGACAAACTACTTTTCAGTTAAGTGTTATCAAAGTGTGTTATCTTGGAATTCCATTTCAAACAGAAAAGACTAGATAGCATTTTAAAGTATGAACAATTAATCTATTCTAAACTTTCTACACTTTGTACAGTAATGTTAAATATAAAAATGTTGGTGCTCATTCACTCAGAAAAGGTTACTAAGTTAAGTATAAATCTAATTTCCATTATAACAATAAAAAGAAATTTAAATAAAATATTTCCAGAATTTTTATGCAATCTTTTAAATCAAAATAATTGTATGTGAGGACTTTTTATATATTTTAATATCTTATTATAATTTTATTAAGAAAAGATTTCAATGATTTTTTACATTAGAATATTGCTTGGTCTTATAATTGTTTTATTATATAAAATCTGAAAAAAAATTAAAAACTAACAAAACGTTTGCGCCAATTTCAGTGCGTTGGAATATATATTTAATTTAATGTTTAAAGGCTGATACTGACACTAAAACGAGCATGGAATTATTGAAAGCTGAAAAGTCAATTATTCAGTTTTGCATTTGTGAGCACCATTAATAGAACTTTTTGAAATCAGTTCTCGCTTTGAAAAATTCATTATAGAAAACAAATTATAATGCTTCGATGAACTTGACTTTATTGAATCGTAAATATTTAAAAACATAAAATATTTCCAATTCATTGTATCATTAAAAAATTATATCGCTAGAAAAAACGTTTTGAGCTATGCCTTTTTGTATCAATCTTTGCAGTAAAAAAGTATCAAGCTTTATCCTTAAATCCCATTAAATTATATCTTCTTAAATTAAAATGAAAACCGGGCCCATGATTTCAACTTATCGAAAGAAGAAATCAGCCTACCTTCGAGTACCCATTATTCTTCAGGAAATATTCCACATTTAATATATGAGAAAGTCACGATCAATTTAGTTTATGTCAGCCATCTAGCCGATTATTTTAAAGTAAAAAATAAATTTACCATCTTACAAATACAGATTTAAAAAATAAATAATTACATTTCTAACAAGACAAAACAGTTACAGTTAAATATCAGTTTGCAGAATATTGGACTAAAAGTTTGGCTTTTTCCTCATTTGTCCACCGACCTTAAATAAATCGTCGTGATTAGTGATATATAACCCAGATATTTTGAATAACAAATATTTTTCTAAATATTTGTTAAAATTAACTGTCTTTTCAACCGAACTTTTAATTAATTTACTTATTACTATTAATTCATTTTTATTAATAATATTTTATTCTTAATTTAAAAAGTTATTTAATTTATTTACGTTTCATTTTATTTTAAATACTGTACTTAATTTATTCATTTAAGTAATGAATTTTTAAACAATTGAAATATAAAAATAAAATTTATTTAAAGTTTTAGTTTTAATTTTATATTCTATTAATAGATGGCGCCTCTAGATTGAATATACATAGAAGGTCATATGATAGGCCATTACTAATATAAATGAATCGTTCGCCAACGAATAGGTCGAAGTTCCACATCCTCTGACTAAGCAATGGAAAAGTAAGCGTCTGCTCATCATTTCCCCCTCGCACCAGCTCCACGATCAATATCGCAGAACGGATTCGACGAAGTCTCTTACGTTAACTTAACGAAAGCAAGGCTTTCGTCCATCATTATCATTAATGGGGCTAGGCGCCCAGTCAACCATACTCACTCAGCGAACAGGTCGAAGCGAGTGAACAATCGTCTCCAATATATAAGATTGGAGGTGATGTTTGAACCAGCTTACCGTTTTCTGAATATGTCTGTTCGCTAGTTACTCTGTGGATCCAGTTGTTCTCGCTCACAAGCCATTATGTATATCTAGCTGCTTTTGTTCGTGAATTGTGTGGGATTCACTATTCGCGTTCGTGAATGACAGTATGACATTGCTGCTACTCTCTAGCACAAACCACCAAGAATCGCGGATTGTCTGCAAGAAGGCTGAGATGGAAAAGGGTATTGGTGGGCTGCAATATATCAAAGCAAAAGAAGGGAAATTAGCCTTAATAGATAAAGCGGCATTCTAGGAAGATTTTTTCCAGGTGATTCATGATTTTTCTCCTCAATATTTGTGAAATAAGGAGGGTTGCGTGGAGGTTCGATTTCATTGGGTTACTGCATCTTCTCTTTGAAATTACTGTTTCTAAGTAAGAGATTTCATAGTGTTTCAGTCGAAAGATGATTTATTGAAAAGGTGCAGGGAAATACGTGCATGTATACAGATAGATGAAAATCTATTTTCAAAATCTATTTGGCAAAAAATGTCTGCAGAAGGTAGGAGATAATAGGTTGAAAGAACTGAAATTTTGCTTGTAATCCCATCTTTTTTTTTTTTTTTTTTTTTTTTTAGCAAAAATTATACGCTTCGGGAATATTTCACACAATAATGGCATATAATATTGCATATAAAGTGAAGTTTTTCTTTCTTTAGTTTCATACGTTCTTTGATTTTTAAAATTAAGATTTTGAAAAAAAAAATATGTTGATCTGTTTTTCTTAAGTTACACGCCTTGTTAGCGAAATAAATTATTTATTTGGCATACATAAACAAACTATATTATTTTGCCTCCGAACAGAAGGTGGTATAAATTGATTCATTCTCCTTAATAAAATTTGGAAGCTTACTTTACACTGAAATAATAAAATTCAAGCACTGTTCTTTTACCTCTCAAATTAGTAAAATTTTTTCCCTCTTAGTATTCAGTAATTTTTTATTTCAATAGAAAAGTTTCAGAATGAAGAGAAATAGTGTGTGTTTCCCTTAGTTTGAAAAATGCATTGTAACATTTACTGCTAATAAAAAGATGTAAGAATTTATTCTTAGTATCAGATTTATTCTTACAATCAGTTATTTTTACGAAATGCTGTTCTTAAAAATGAATCCCGAAGTATATTTATCAAGAAACTGTTTTGCAATTTCTTCTACTCTACGGCCTAATAATGAGATATTTACACTGTAAGATAATTATTAACGACATTGTATTTTTGTGGCAACAGTTATTTTATGTTGATGTGTTTGGCAACAGTGTAAAAAATTCTATCTTGAAAAATAAAATGGTGATTTCGTTATTCTAAGAATTTAGTCTTGTTTTATAAGTTAATAATTCAGAAGTGGGATAAGAAGTGGATAATTGTATAGTTTTAGAAAGATGTCTTTACTTGCGAGATTACGAAAAAAGGATTTAGAACTCGTTGCAGTGGAACTTGGAGAGGAAATCGGAGAAAATAATAAAGTCGTGGAATTGATAAGTTTGATCAAGAAAAGTAGGAATTATGATGAAGATATAATACATGGAATAATCGGTAACATAAATGCCGATCGAAAAGCAGAGGAAGCTGCTCTAAAACGTAAAGAAGAATTTGAACTTGCAGAAAGAAATGCTATGCGAGAACATGATTTGGCGATAAAGAAGCTGGAAATTGAAGCCAAATCGTTATCGCCAATTGCTCAAAACGCGCCCAATGTGGAAATCAGCCCGAAAATAGACTGGAAGACTCAGGTAAGAAATTTTGATTTGAAATATGACGACATTGGATTATATTTAGTACATTTTGAGAGAGTAATGAAGAGGGTAAATATGGAAACCTCTCTATGGATGGCGTGTTTGACTAGTGTTCTTCCTAGTGAAATAGTCGACATAATTATAAGAGAACCTGAAGAATTGGCTGAAAACTATTCTTATATGAAAGAACTGCTACTTAAGCGTTTCAAGCTAAGTGCTGAAAAATTTCGCCAATTGTTCTACTCGCATAAAATTAAACCTGGAGGTACGTGGCGAGAATACTACTATGAATTAGAAACTTATTTCAATGGGTGGATAAATGGGTTAAATGTAAAAACTTTTGAAAATTTAAAGGACTTAATAATATCAGATAGAATGATGCAAGACGCACCTTTAACAGTGCAAGAATATTATATCAGTGAATGGTCACTGTTGAAGTCGCCAACGAGCTTGGCTGATAAAATTGACGAACACATTGAGCTATCTGGTCTATACATAAATAATAAGAATATTGGTGGTCAATATAATACCAAAATAAATAATCGTTCTGCTACTAATTATCGAATGATGGAGCCAATTACGTGTTATAATTGTTACGAAAAAGGTCATTTGGCACGTGATTGCGTAAACCTAAAAGACCTAAGTTTTGTACATCATGTAGGACTGAAGGCCATGGAACTAGGGAATGTCCTAAATCACGTAGTAATCTCACAGTAAATTTATCCTCCTTATCATGCTCTAATAGAGATGTTACACTTAAAATCGTATCAATAAATGGAATGAATACAGATGCATTAATAGACACAGCAGCTGATATATCAATGATAAAATACTCATTTGCAAAGCAAATTAATGTGCTTGTTCAACCTAAAAACAATGTTATTTCTATAACAGGAATTGGAGGTGGCATAACACAATCACTTGGAATTTGTACAGTAAATGTGGCTATAGACAATTTAATTTTAAAGGATGTGAAGTTGCACGTTGTAAATGATGATACATTTCAAGGGCCATTCGTCATTGTCGGAAAGGATTTGATAGATTTTCCAAATTTAGTGATGATAAGACGGGAAGGAAAATCTAGAATGTTTCACATGGATGAATTTCGACGTCTAGCGAACATTGGAGTTGAAGAATCACCCCATGCAACTGCTATTCTGAGAGCATCAAAAACGATAACTGTTCAACCGAATATGATACAAATGTTGGAAGTTGTAGATAACAAATCAACGGATGACGAAGTGATGACTTTTGATAACGCTGATAATGAATCAAGTTCGTCTTTATTAATTCAAGATGGTAAAACACTAGTACCCATAGTTAACTGCAGCGATAATACTCTACGCTTAAAGAAGGATCGAGTTATTTTAAGAGGTGTTTGGTCGACTGAAAATGTTGATTCTATTAAATATCCCGATATCAACGGTGACAAAGAAAATCTAGTTGCTATTGCCAAAAGAGATCTCAAAGAAAAAGTTAAAATTGATGACATAAAGATTGGACCAGACACATCGGATGAGCAAAAGCAACGTGTCTGTGACCTATTGAATGAATTCAGAAAGTGCATCGCTCTAAGTCCTAATGAGTTGGGATGTGTCAACAATACAGTCATGAAAATAGTTGAAAAGGCTGGTAGTACTCCTGTCGCTCGTTCTCCATACCGTGCTTCCCACTACGAAAGGCAGATTCTAAGAGACATTATTTTAGAAAAGAAAGATCAAGGTATTGTTCGAGATAGTTCATCTGAATATAGCAGTCCCGTTTTGCTTGTAAAGAAGAAAACTGGTGAATATCGAATGGTGATTGACTACAGACAATTAAACGCGCAGACTGTCAAGGACAAATTCCCTTTACCACATATAGATGATTTATTAGACAGAATTGCTGGTTCTAGTTTGTTTTGCATTCTTGATGCCTGCCAGGGTTTTAATCAAATACCTATGGATGATGAGTCAGCTCGCAAGGCCGCGTTTACAACACCAGACGGCCACTATGAACCCACTAGACTATTCTTTGGTCTTTCAAACGGGCCTGCAGTGTTTCAACGATGTATGTCATTAGCTTTAGGCAATTTATTATGTAATGGTGTGTCGTGTTTCATAGATGACATATTTTTTGGATCCTCTAACTTTGAAAATATGATCAATATGCTTAGAGCAGTGCTCGAAAAATTGTGCAATGCAGGGATAACGTTGAAACTATCAAAGTGTGAGTTTGCTAAAAAAGAGATTGAATATTTAGGATTTGTTGTCAGCAAGGATGGTATCAAACCTGGACCCAGAAAACTTGCTGCTGTTGCCGAATTCCCTGTTCCCCAAAAAAAGGATGAAGTTCAGAGATTTTTAGGATTGACTGGATTCTTCCGTCGCTTCATTGCTGGATATGCGTCAATTGCAGCTCCTTTAACCCGCTTATTAAAGAATGGTCAATTATTTGTCTGGACCAATGAACATCAAACTTCTTTTGAAAGATTACGTAATCTTCTTGTATCCAAACCAGTCTTGAAATTGTTTGATCCTCGGGATGAAACCGAACTGCACACCGATGCAAGCTCCGTGGGTTTGGCTGGAATGCTGCTTCAGAGAGACAGAGATAATACCCTTCGCTTGGTCTATTGTGTAAGCAGACGTACTAATCCAGATGAAGAAAATTATCATTCGAGCCGATTGGAGCTACTGGCTGTTGTTTGGTCTCTCAGTCGCCTTAGATCCCTTCTTCTTGGTCTTCGATTTACTATTATTACAGATTGTTCTGCAATTATATATCTAAAAACTCAAAAAAATATAAGGCCCCAAACGGCAAGGTGGATAGAACAGCTAAGTGAATTCAATTACGATGTTAAGCATAAATCCGGTGACCAGATGACCCATGTGGACGCCCTGAGTCGCGCACCAGTAGAAGACGAAGATCCTGAACAATCTAAAGAAGCCACTGAATGCAGCCCATTAGATATAATAGTGAAATGTCCGAACCAACTAGTCGAAATTGATACCAGTATTCCATTAAATATAAGTGAGAAACCGCGTGTCTATTATATAAGTACTGAAGAAGACAAAGTAGCTTTAATTCAGTCCCAGGACGAAGAGTTAAACAATATCATTAAAATATTAAAATGCTCCAAGAAAAAAGCGGAAAAGAAAAATATTGTCAGTAAATATGAACTTATAAACGGAATACTGTACCGCTTACAAATTGACAACGGTGTCTGCAAAAAATTGTTTGTAATGCCACGATCTATGAGGAAATATTTAGTTGTACGCTTTCACGATTTTTCGGGTCATTTTGGAGTTGACAAGGTCAAATTACTTATAACACAGCATTTCTGGTTTCCTCGAATGTCAGAATATGTAAAACAGCATATAAATCAATGCGTTACATGTGCTTTTACGAAAGTACCCGCCGGAAAAGTTCAGGGTAAACTCAATCCAATTCCGCCAGGTAAACGACCCTTTGAAATAGTACACATGGACTTTTTGGGACCCTTTAACGCTAGTTCGAATCGCAATACTGAACTATTAGTAATAATTGATAATTTGACAAAATTTGTTCGTTTACGTGCATGTACTAGTTGCTCTACTAAATGTGTATTGAAGTACTTTGAAGAATTCATAAATATACTGACCGAGGCTCATGTTTCACATCATCAGCATTTAAAGAATTCTGCATGAAGCATGGCGTAAAACATACTGTGAACTGCTCGCAAAGACCAGCTGCTAATGGACAAGTGGAGCGGATAAATCGTGTGCTTATACCTATGATTTCCTCAAATGTGCATGCAGATAACCATAGGGACTGGGACAAGATGTTGCCTGAAATCCAGAGATGCATTAATTGGTCGCCCAGCAAATCTACAGGCAAAGCGCCATTCCACCTATTATTTGGATACAAGCCTAGAAAACTTGATAATTTTCCAAGAGAATTGCTTCCAATGTCGGATGAATATGTTTCTCCTGGAGTACTGCAAGAAGAAGCACGAAACGATATACTGAAAGCACAAGAGAAAATGAAGTCCAATTTTGATAAGCATCACTGTGATGCACATACATATTCTGTTGGCGATGTTGTCGTTGTAAAACGGTTACCTGAAACCACTCCTGGGAGTCGCACAAAAACGCAAGTTCGATACAGAGGACCCCTTGTAGTTGTGAAGGTGTTTCCATCTGATGTATATCAAGTCACAGATTTTAGAACAAAAGCACAAGGACGTGTAAGACGGCATTATACAACTACAGCTCATGCATCGCAGATGAAACTATTTCACATTGTAAATGAAGATGAAATCGTTGACGTTGACTATGATGATGAAGAGGAAGATATGGTTAATGAACTCCCAAATGCTCCACGAGAAAATAGAATAAAAAAATTGCCAACATACCTTCAGGACTATGTACTTTGAATAATTTACAATGTGCCTGATTTTCGTAATTTTATGGACAGGGTCGTCCATTTTTTTTTCAGGATGGCCGAATGTAAGATAATTATTAACGGCATTGTATTTTTGTGGCAACAGTTATTTTATGTTGATGTGTTTGGCAACAGTGTAAAAAATTCTATCTTGAAAAATAAAATGGTGATTTCGTTATTCTAAGAATTTAGTCTTGTTTTATAAGTTAATAACACCAAGGAAATGTTATAATTTCTAACTAAAGCGCTTTAGTCAGAATTTCTTTCAAGTAATTATCTTTTGATTTGGTATCTATTTTTGTATTCAAACATTATATCAAATTATAGTCTTAGAAATTGATATTTATTAATTTTTATTATTTCACACTGGAAAAGAAAAAAGCAGAGTATCAAATTTCGCTTTCATCATATTTTCATAGAGAACATATAATATTCTAATATTTGATTTGGCAAGCCAAGCACTATTGGTTACCACATGTATAAATATTTTGAATTTGTTTCTAGACAGTCCTTATCGGAAGTCCCTACTTTCTCCCCCACCCTTTGTGAGTGTGTGTGTTGAATTCGTTAAGAAATAAAGAGAAAAAGAAGCTTTTATAGTTTATTTTTAATAAAAAAAAGAAACTTGAAAAGAAAGAAAGAAAAAAAATATATATAGTTATTATTTTCTCGTATACCATATATGGGGGGTGTACATATGTCAAAAAAATTGATTCTCTCAAAAACAAATTTCATGGCAATTGCAGTTTTTTTTTTAATTCATTGTCTGAAAGTTTAAGGAAATTTCTCGTTTTATACTTTATCAAGTCTTCCAAAAAGAAAACCCACTTTTAAAATTATATCTGTCACTCTGTCTATATATACAATAACTAAAAAACGGGAACGTCAATGAATAAAATTTGCCATGAAGTCTTAAGAAAGAAAAGACAAAATTTATTTGTAAATTATGGAATTTTTACTTTATAATTTATTGAATAAATTATGATATTAAAAATTGTGTTATATTATTATTTTAATTTTTAAATGGTATAGAATAGGGGAATATACTTTGTGGGATAATATGCTCCGTAATTAATAAGTAATATTATAAAATTTTCATTTCGTTAAGCATCTAATTATAAAAAATTCTTTACTAGCTCCAATTACTCAAGAAGTAACTACATGTCAATTGGAAGATCTGATCAAACGCACACTGCCTTGTAGAGTTCTTTAAATCTTTTTTGCATGACATAATTTATATACTATGACAACCTATAAACATCATAATAAAGTATTTATAAACATATGCTTCTGGACATAGTAATAATATGCACATGGAAAATAACACATAAATTTAGAATGTCAAGATTGCCAAAATCCCAGACAGCAAACATATTATAATTGCATAGGTATGTAGATACGGCTATAGGTATGTAGATACGGTCATATTCTTCAAGATTAAAAAATAAATTCATTTATTCACAGAATCAATGCCGAACCGAATCACACAAAATAAAACAACAGGCCCCTATAGACAAGTCTCTGCTTAATTGTGTTAATTAAATTAATAGTTGAATACTATATTATTTCTATATAACAACTATAAAGCCAATTAACAGTATTATAAACAGTAATTCAATATCTAAGAAAGCGAAGTATTTGTATAATTTGTAATAGATTATGAGTAAACATTTTTTACGAGCTCACCCTAAAAAATTTTCAGGGCTCACCAATTATCAAGAAAAGCCACTGTTGAAGTTATTTATTTATTGGGTAAAAATTTATGCTTTTTGATAAAAAAAAATAATAAAATAAAAAAAATTCTTCGCCTTCAGTAGGTAAAATAGTTATCTGAAAGGAAGGATTTTGGATCAAATGATCGAGGGTCGAAAACCTATTCCAAAGAAAATTTTCTATATACAGGGTTAGCAAGAAATAAGTTACCCACTTCAGAGGGCTCTTAAATGCGTTCTATTGTTCCAAATGAGCTAAAATTTGAACTACAGATTATTGAGATGATACGCTTTACATTTATTAATTTAAAAATTTAGTACAAAAATTCACCAGTAGATGACGCTGTAAACACAAATGGCATTTATTTGCAGATATTGAAAATGTGAAACATAATTTGTGTTACAGCGCATGTTCTATTACCATTTTTTATTTTCTTTGGATAAAAAGAAGGTGAATTTTGAACGAATATTAGTTTTTTCTCAGTACATCATGCCTACGTTGCAAGAAAAAGTGCTACTGGTGAAATTGTTCTACCAGAACGAATAAAAGTCCGTTAAAGTTCTAAAGGAATTTCGTCGTATGAAGCAGACAAAAAGAGGTCCAATGTCCCCAGGTGCCCAACGCAAGATGATGCAGAAATTTGAAAAAACTGGGCAAGTTAGCATTGTTCCAGGCAGAGGACGAAAAAAAAAATCCCGTCTTCCTGCGTCGAAAATGTTGCGATCGCGCTCGTTGAAGCCAGCAGTCAGTCGCCACATAATAGTGTGAGTTTGCCAGTTGTTTTCCGTGTTCTGGATATGCCGTATTCAATTGTACTAAAAATCGCACGGCAGATTTTGCATGTTTATCCTTACAAAATCCAGTCTATGTACCTGTTGCAGGACGGTGACTTGGAGGTCCGTAAAACTTTTGCACTTCAGTTCCTTACTCGAATGGTGGTTGACACAACTTGGCCACGGGACATTCTGTGAAGTGATGAGACCCACTTTTGCCTCAATGGACAAGTTAACACCCACAATTGTCGAATTTGGGGAGAGGAAAACTCTCACATTATCCAGGAACAACCCTTGCATCCTGAAAAAGTGGCAGTATGATGGGATTTTACAATACATTTATCATTGGGCCATATTTCTTTGAAGAGATAACTTCAAATGTAATCCAAACCTGTTCCGTCACAGGATGACGGTACAATGACATGCTGAGGGATTTTATAATGCCAACTCTTCTACAGCATGGGTGCCTTCAAGACAACATTTTCATTCAGGATCGTGCACCACCTCATACTGATCGTCGTGTAACGCGATTGTTAATACAGCATTTTACAGAAGCACGAGTTATCGGCCGTTATTTCTCAAAAGCATGGTCTTTTCTCTCGCCGGACAACACCTCTTGCGACTTTTGGCTGCGGGGTTATGGTTTTGAAGGACAATGTCTATCGTCAAAGATCATCATTTCTACCAGATCTGAAGGACAGCATTCGGCACTATATTTTTAATATTCTAGCAGACTCACTCCGATCATCTATAGAAAATATGGTTCCCGGTTACAGCATATTGTTGAAAATGAAGGCGGACATAGTGAGTAATTTTAATTTTACTTTATTAAACAATTATAAACCATACTAAATGGTTTTATGTGTATTACAATGCCACCTAATGGTGAATTTTTGTACTAATTTTTTTTATTTAATAAATGTAAAGCGCATCCTCTCAATAATCTGTAGTTCAAATTTTATTTCATTTGGATCAATAGAACGCCTTTTAGAGCCCTCTGAAGTGGGTAACTTGTTTCTTGCTAACCCTGTATATAGAATGAGCAAAAGATTCTGATATTCATATGTCGTGGAATTCTGAAGAATGAAACTTTGGCTAAGGTAGCCCGACGCTAGATTATCAAGCTTCAAAAGCACGAGATTCGATCCCAAATAGCCCTTGTCTACTACAAAAAAAAATGTCAGTGTGTCTAAAATATACCAGTAGCTAAATTTAGATGAAGATATATAATGACAAAGCCAAAATTAATGGAATTCAATGTATTAGTGGCAGAGTCTTTGTTTCAGGATACACTTCCAGCATAGATCCATCTCGTTCACGGGCTTTTTCAATTCATTGGGGACAAGTGCCCTGTCATTGGTTCGGTATTAACCACTTCGCATACAATGACGTGTTTGACACGCGCATTGAATTATTTAATTTTTAGTCTCCAATTAAGTCTCCAATTTTAAGTCTCCAATTAAGTGACAGAATTAAGTATTTAAAAATACAAAAATCGCTTGAAAGCTTCAATATTTCAAGCGTTCCTTATAATATTATAAAAATCAAAATAACAATAAACGCCCAAAATAGAACATGTCATCTAATTAGTAAGTTAAATAAATTCGTATGTCAAGGGATTAAAATTTCGAGGGAAGGAACGAACTCAAATGCCAAAACGGCACAGTCAATTTCAAAATAGTGTTTTATAGTTTCAAAACAGAACGCAAATCAAATTAAATATAGAATGGTATCTCATATCTTCTGATAAAGTTCAGTTGCATTGATATATGTTTTTATATTATTTGCAGATTGATAAAATAACTAATTATGCAGTTTTAGATTTAATTTTTTCTGTTATCTTTGTTTTTCGACCACGGTTCTTAATTTCCATTACTAGTAATTTCATACGAATCACGACTTTATGATCGTAGGATTCTTGATTCTTTTTTTTTTCACAAAGATAGTAAATATGTAGGACCACTTAGTAACAGAATTAAATAATTTAAAAGGGTATGTAATAAAAATACTGTTTGTTAAGCACATAAAAGAATGTGAAAACATTCAAAAGCATTTTAAAAAAAGAATTTTTCGAGAACTACATTCCTATTATTAACTCACTGATAAAATTGTAGTATTCGTTATATTTTTGGCGGCGATAACAAGATTAATTTCTGGTGACTTTTGATCTGAATTTCTTTCACTTTATGGCATATTCATAATAAAATCTATATAGGCTTGTTTAGTCAAGCGAGTGACTGTCTTTACGATCGAGCCGTCTTTTCAAGGATATGTCAAGATTCCTTGTCAAGATTCCGAAAAAGGCAAAGAAAGAAAAAAAAAACAAGAGCACTTTGCTTCTGTTTTGGTTCTTTTGCAAACCGATGCAATATAAATGGACGTATAAATATATAGATAGAAAATTACAGAAATGAGAAACATAATTAGCAGAAAAATATGCAAAGCTTCTAAAATAAGGAGTTAAATGCTTATCAAATTTTGAAGTTCAAAAATATTTTGTTGAAAAAGCCATCCAGACAAAATGATACAAAATATTTAATAGGTTTTTTAAGCTACCAGTAGTACCGGCGAATCAACTACTCATCAAAGGCGAAAAGTGCATAATCTATATCTATCTATATCTATACTTATAATAAAGCTCAATGTGTGTGTGTGTGTGTGTGTGTGTTGGCGCTCTACAGGCCAGACCAATCAACCTACAGCTACCAAATTTGATACGTGTATACCTTGGAGGCCGGGAATGTGCACCTGGGGGTTATTTTTTCGAATTTTTAATTAGAATTGTATTTATTTAAAAATTAAGCGAAATTTTGGCGTGTTTCTGCTATAACTTCCGAAAATATTACCGCACAAAAAAGATTTTTACATCAAGTTAAAGATCAAAAATTTATCTTTTAAATGATACCAATGCTTTAACATCAAAATTAAATTTCTGTTTTTAATGAATTTTTAAATAAATATTTTAACTCTAATTTTCAACAATTTCTTTCGTACAAAATAAAAATAAACGTTTCGCATTCCTGGGAAAAAAATAGCTTTTTTCAAAGTGTTGCCATCACATTGATTAAAGCTCCAATTAAAAATAAATTAAATCTTTTTGGAAATGAAATCGTCTGTAGGAAATGAAACAAATAAGAAGTACTATTTTTTTCTAAAAAATAAATTCGAGAAAAATTATTTTATGATCTTTTACACTCTCTATATTATTAATCCAATAAATGAGTTTTATTTTAAGGCAAGTTTTGTTTAATATGAACAGGATATCCATTCAAATCAGGGCCACACAGCTAATTTGTAAACCTTTCGTAAGACACAGATCTGTTGCGACATAAATCGTAAATATTTTATTTAAAAGTAGCAAACGATTATTTTAATAATTATAAATTTTATTTTGTAAATAGTTGTGAAATTCAGATTGGCAACAGTGATATTTTTGGAACTTTTAATTTGTTGTTTAAAAACGATGCTAGAATTTTGAATGAAAATAAGTTGATGTAAATTTGATAATATTATCTACAATGTAATAAGATTTAGTTTCATAATAAGTTTGTCTGCATTCTATTTTTGTTGACGAACGAACACAACAGATATACTAAAATGGTTTAAATAGAAAATGATTATATTTTACTTAATTCAATAAATGCGCTAATAAATAACGAATTTTTGATTTTACATAAAGCTTCTGCTGTGGAAATCACGAATAACAAAATGTTCTTGAAACACTAATATTTTAAATAAAAAGAGTTAATTTCCAATCAACTAAATCAATCACTAAAACTGACTGATTTATGAAAATTTGAATATCACTATTCAATAAAAAGAGGATAATTTTAGATTTTCCATCGATCGTTTCAAAGAAAATACGCCAATCAGAGAGCAGGTTTCTCAAGATTAATTGGCCTAAGATTATGAAAATGTTGAGTTTTTCTAAATTTTTAACATTCAAAACTTCATAAATAAGTCCTAGTTGATTGTGGAAAATAGAAACATTCATTCATTTATTTAAAATTTGGCGTGTCTAGAATATTTCTCAGAATATGATACCTTACTGCATTAAATTTAGATTTCATAATTTTTGAAATATATTTATAATACGGAACAAAATATTATTATTGATTTCATTTCAATTCTTTTGAAAGCAAAACTGAAAATTGAATTTTATGCTAAATCTGAGAAATTTTTGTTGAATTATTTTTGAGATATTACATAAATTATCAAAAATATTTTGTAGTTCACATAAGACTTAAATACCGAGATATTCTGTTTGCAATACTCATATTTAATAATAATAGTAATAAATAAATAGCAATAAAGATGATAAATAAAATAAAACGCTTGGTTTTATTAAAAAATATCTTTATATTAATTGCAATTTCATCATTTTCACTTTAAATTAAAGTTGACGTTTTACCGGAAATGACAACAAATTAGCAAAATATATAGAGTAAATTGAACGAAACGATCTAAACAAAAGTATAAGTTTGGTATAAGTATCAAAATTTGAAGATTAAAAATGTTTTGTTTGAGAATCTATTAAGAGACCAGTTACTTAAAATATTTAATTGAAAATTGTAGCGAACGGTAATACTGGCGAACCGGCTGGTCGCCAAAGGCGGCTAGTACTTATAATAAAGCTCAATGTGTGTGTGTGTCTTTGTTGGCGCTCTACAGGCCAGACCATTCAACCTACAGCTACCAAATTTGGCACGTGTATACCTTGGAGGCCGGGAATGTGCACCTGGTGGTTATTTTTTCGAATTTTTAACTAAAATTTTATTTATTTAAAAATTAAGCGAAATTTTGACGTGCTTCTGCTATAACTTCCGAAAATATTACCGCACAAAAAAGATTTTGACATGAAGTTAAAGATCAAAAATGTATCTTTTAAATTATACTAATGTTTTAATCTTAAAATTAAATTTCTATTTTTAATGAATTTTTAAATAAATATTTTAACTATGTTTTTCAATAATTTTTTTCGTAAAAAATAAAAATTAAAATTAAGCACGTTTCACATTCATGGGAAAAAAATTTGCTTTTTTCAAAGTGTTGCCATCACATTGATTAAAGCTCCAATTAAAAATAAATTAAATCTTTTTGGAAATGAAATCTGCAAAAATATAATTTTCGGCACGTGTCTGTAGGAAATGAAAAAAATATGAAATATTATTTTTTCTAAAAAATAAATTCAAGAAAAATTATTTTATGATCTTTTACACTCTCTATACTGGGGGTTTATTTAGTCCCGAATCCATTTTGATGTTTAATGACTCATAAAATAATGAAAATATAAACAAACTTATGGCATTTATTGATGGAATAACTCATATATTTTCCTTTTCAGGTTTGAATATTTTTACTTTTGGAAATTATCGTCTGCGCGTGTCGTTAATTTCAAATAATTTCATTTTCCAGTCTAAATATCTGAACTTTTCTTAATATCGTCTGCTTATTAATTGCATTTTTCTCTCTTTT
>JAPMOR010045993.1:0-54470 GCA_026543865.1 Argiope aurantia | reverse complement strand
AATTCAAGAAAAATTATTTTATGATCTTTTACACTCTCTATACAGGGGGTTTATTTAGTCCCGAACCCATTTTGATGTTTAATGACTCATAAAATAATGAAAATATAAACAAACTTATGGCATTTATTGATGGAATAACTCATATATTTTCCTTTTCAGGTTTGAATATTTTTACTTTTGTAAATATCGTCTGCGCGTGTGGTTAATTTCAGATAATTTCATTTTCCAGTCTAAATATCTGAACTTTTCTAAATATCGTCTGCTTATTAATTGCATTTTTCTCTTTTTTGTTTTTGGCAACTATTGAAATGTTATGTTTACTTTTGATGTGTTTGTTCTATGTAGTACTTTTATATGTGATGTTTTATTCCAGCGGATATTAAGGAGAATGCATACACCACAAGAGAAAGCACAGATTTTATGGTGGTCATAGAATTAATTTCCAATCAACTAAATCACTGACTTCTAAGAGTTAATTTACAATCACTTAAACTGACTGATTTATGAAAATTTGAATATCACTATTCAATAAAAAAAGGATAATTTTATATTTTCTATCGATCGCTTCAAAGAAAATACGCCAATCAGCGCGCAGGTTTCTCAAGATTAATTGGCCTAAGATTATGAAAATGTTGAGTTTTTCTAAATTTTTGACATTCAAAACTTCATAAATAAGTTTTAGTTGATCGTGGAAAATAGAAACATTATTCATTTATTTAAAATTTGGTGTGTCCAGAATATTTCTCAGAATATGATACCTTACTGCATTAAATTTAGACTTCATAATTTTTGAAATATATTTATAGGCAGTAACAAAATATTATTATTGATTTCATTTCAATCCTTTTAAAAGCAAAACTACAAACTGAATATTATGCTGAATCTCAGAAATTTTTGTTGAATTATTCTTTGAGATATTACATAAATTATGAAAGATATTTTGTAGTTCACATAAGACTTAAATACCGAGCGATTCTGTTTGCAATACTCATATTCAATAATAATAATAATAATAAATAACAATAAAGATGTAAATAAAATAAAACGCTTGGTTTTATTAA
Source organism: Argiope aurantia (assembly GCA_026543865.1). Lineage (NCBI taxonomy): Eukaryota > Metazoa > Arthropoda > Arachnida > Araneae > Araneidae > Argiope > Argiope aurantia. The sequence continues at coordinate 53,409 of JAPMOR010045993.1, read as the reverse complement.
AAAATATCTTTATATTAATTGCAATTTCATCATTTCCACTTTAAATTAAAGTTGACGTTTTACCGGAAATGACAACAAATTAGCAAAATATATATAGTAAATTGAACGAAACGATCTAAACAACAGTATAAGTTTGGTATGACTATCAAAATTTGAAGATTAAAAATGTTTTGTTTGAGAATCTATTAAGAGACCAGTTACTTAAAATATTTAATTGAAAATTGTAGCGAGCTGTAATACTGGCGAACCGGCTTGTCGCCAAAGGCGGCTTGTATTAAATAATTTCTTTCCAAAGAATTAATTGTTTAATAAACGCTAACTGGACAGAATGATAGCGTGTTTAATGTTACACGATAAAATGTATTTTGAATAAGTACAGCAAAAAGAAAATTACAAATATTGAAATAATATAGAGTATTGCACACTTATATCTTTTTATTATTATATAATTCCTCTGGATTTAATTTTCCAATCTTAGGTAGGCTTTCGATTTAGGATCCAAGTCGTCCAACTTTTCAATTCCATTTGGCAGCTGCTGACAATCATAAAGAGATTTTCGAATTGTGACCCGGCAATATTGTCGAAGTGATCTGGGTTTTCTGATGGAAATATCTTCTTCGACAATATACGAATAAAACTCATCGATGTCTTCCAGGATGTAGTGTTCTCGTTGGTTTCCAAAAGCAGACATCCATTCACTGAGTGCCAAAAAAGTGTCAGGAATAGATCTCCACAGCAAACGTAAGGCTCTGTCACCATCATCGTCAGGTAAATCATACAAATAAAGAATCTGAATAGCAAGGAAGGCCCTCTTTTTATTCATCCAGCCTTCTCTTACAGGTTGTCCTTTATCCATCGTATTGATCCTAAATATTGGGCTGGAAAAAAGTAATGGCTTTATTAAAATAGATGCAATAAATTTCACTTCAGTTAATATTAAAACAAATCAATTAATAAACCAGCATGATTGGTCTCCCCCAGATCTAATCCCTAAAAAGATTTTATTAAAGGTGTTTTTCCCTGTATCTCTATTACATTAAAACTTAACAGCTGTCGTGTCTTCCCAAAACTTTATCACATATTTTTTAATAATCTTGTCATGGCAGAAAATACCTTAGATAGCATTGGCATATAATAATTACGGAATATTTTGCTTGAATTTAGCATTTTTACTGAATCTATCCTATTGTTACGAATCTGTGATGCTGCTTCCCAGCATAGTTGGTTCCATCATCAGAAAGATCGTTTTACAGTCATCTGTATTGGACGGATTCCGGGTGTCGCGTCGGAGGTGCCAGAGCTTGACGACTTTGGCGCCAAAATAGATTATTCGAAACATCGAGAATTTTCCCGATCCATCCATTGGGAACCGAGATACGTCTCGAAAGTTCCTGATTAGTTGATAGTCTTCTAGCCCGCCTCCTGAGACCAATAAAAGGAGGCGGTCTGCAGCTGCCAGAGGAGAGTAGTCGGAAGCGACGGTAAACAATTGGTCTTCCAGAGATTAGCAGAGCAGCGACGGAGTCAAGCTAGTGCTGAACTAAGCTGTGCGCTACTGTCTGCAGTAGATTCTGGTTGTATGCTACACGTCTCGACTGAAGATAATTGTCTTTTCTATGTTGTATATAGTTGTCGTCTTTGTGCTGACCGTGTAAATAAACATCGTTGTTTTTTTCTACTTCCGCCTGCTGATTGAGCGTTCTCCACACCATATGACTTCCACTGTCCAAACGAACCCAGAAATTTCGTAACAGTATCATCCTTGGCGAGTTCTTTTTTTAAATCCTAAACATGCCGTTAATAGTATCCAAAAATCCAGTTTGTACTTTATACATGTTCTTACATACAACAAAAATTAAACACAAAACTGCACCTGTAATCACATACTATTTAAGTCATTGTGTTTTCGAATGATCTCTTTGACACGTTTCTGAAAGTACACAACGACAGATGGATTGACTAGTTGATCTGGCGCAAAATTTGTCAGATACTTACACTACAGATGTTAAATCTGTGTACAAAATTTTATTTATATAACTCTTTTCGTTTTGTAATTATCGTATCAAATTATATTCAAAAAACCAGACAGCTGAACTTCATCTGAACAGATTTTACTCAAAATTTGTTGGAAATCTTCAAATTTGATTTAAAGGCATATACCAAATTTCAACCGTCTAGCTTAAGATGTTTTTGAGTTATTAGACAGATGGACGGACCTTTTCAACAAAAATGTGTTTTTCTAATTCGTAAGTCTCGAGTTCGAATTTTTTGACCATTGCTATACTTTCTATATACTACATATACGAGAAAGTAAAAAATTGCGGTCCTTGGACAAGCCAGGCATGCTTCGATTTTTAATTTTAGAAATCCGCGCGTGAGCGTTTTATACTTTGTAATATAGTGGGGAGAGAAAAAACCGACTATGAATTTCTTTTAATCAACCAACTTGAAACTATGTGTCAACTTTTAGTTTGTGTCAGCTAATTTTCGTAGCAAGATCACATACCAAATTCCATTTATTTAAGTTGTTGCATTTATCAGTAATCGTGTTAGTTATCATATAATTTTCGTTGCAAAATCATGTAACAAATTTAATTTATTTAAGTCGTTGCTTTTTTAATTTCCGTGTTTACATGCACAGTAATGCAGATATCGAGATGCGGCCATTCCTTTACCGGATTTGGTTTAAAATTTGATATGATTCTACACGTTAGAAGCTAAAGCAGTGTAAACATTTTATCCATCTAGCTCTTGTCGCTTTGCTATTTTTGTCAGAGTTTCATTTGCACTTGGATAAAAACACAAGCTTCCTATCAAGTGAATTCGTTCAAAAATTGATAGGAATTTACGAGTTTGGTGTAAAGATTGCATGCCAAATTTTACTCGTTTAGCTTAGAGCATTTCTGAATCACCGTGTTCAAATAGTGAGAAATAATCCCCCCCCCCCAAAAAAAATATTTTTCTTACTCGGAGAAATCTGAGGTGTAGAGATTAATCAAAATCTCGAGGTCGAATTTTTTAAGGATTACTGCCTTTTTTACTTTCTCGTTTACGTAGTATAGAGAAAGTATAGGAAGCGTCAAAAATTCGAACTCGAGATTTGGACGAATCTCCACTTTTAGACCTCCCTGAGTTCGACATTTTGGAAAAATGTCCGTCTGTCTCTCTGTGACAAAGATGACTAAAAAACGGCTTGAGCTAGGCGGATGAAATTTGGTATACATGCTTTACCCCACATTTTTATATCTCTATCAAATTTTGAGTAAACTCTGTTCAGAAGAAATCCGTCTGGACGAATACAAGTTAACACAACAATTACAAAACTAAGAGAGCTAATTCGATAAAATTCGATAGATAACGCTGGTGTGGTGTGGTGTGGAGAGGGGGTGCCAGCTCAGGTGTCGTTCTCGTCATCTGACCGTGGTTCAAAATTACGAGGTCCGTCCCAAAATAGCCCTAGTGTTGCTTCAAACGGGACGTTAATATAACCAAACCATCGATAGATAAATTGAACATCTATAGGGCAAATTTCTTCCAAATTTTGAACCAAATCCAACCACAGGTTGACTGTTTGCTGGTCTGTTTTTTCAGAAATAAGTAAAAGCCATAAATCAAAAACGCAGTGACTTAAATATATGAAATTTGGAATGGAATTTTTTGTCTACAAGCGCAGTTTTGAATTAAATTTTTTGTTTCCATTTTCGTTCAAAAACGTATCTAAAGCACAAATTCGATTCTTGGGTACTACTAATGCGTGCTAAGGATTAATCCCCAAATAACTCACCAAGTATAGCACTATAAAATCAATAAAAGCGCTAAATTAGCTGCAAAAGTTAATATTTCGTAGCTATTGTACGATACGAAAGGCGTTCTCTGCCATGATAAGCTTATTACAGAATATACTAGAAAGTATTGGATAGACAACCTGCTGGTTCTTTACTGTTCCTAAAATAAAAGATTTCCTGTGTTTTGTTGATTTATTTATCCATTGAGGCTTCTTTAAGAAGCTGAAGTCTATACCTGGTTAGTAAAATATCCTTAGATGCCAGATATTTTAAAATAATTTAAAAAATCATTAAATATTTATAACTAATATTTTTTGTTTAAAAATTTTTTATTAAAAAATATCAGTTTCATTCGTAAAGGAACGTGAAACCTCAATAGGCTTCATATTTACTATTGAAAAAAATGTTAGAAGAATTCATGGGTGGCGGTTTAATCCTTTCATGTAATATTCTATTTTATAATATCAATACACATTTTTAATTCCCGTCAAAGAAGTAATTTTCATTTACGCGAAAGAAACGTAGTTAAAAATCGCAAAATGAAAATAATTAAATAGAAAGGCATAATATTGTACAAGGAAAGAACTGGGCAACAACGAAAATAATAGCCAACACGGTTATAGTGGTTTTATTAGACAACTGAACAACAACAAACAAACAAAAAAAAGTAACAAAGTAGTTTATACTGGAGAGTTAAAAAAATTTCCTGAAGAAAATTATGATCATCTTTGTGAACAAAATGGTTTACTGAATGAAATCATTGTAAACGATTCTACATAGAAATTACTTATTGCTATCAGTGACTCTTTCAAATCATGCAAAAGTTACAGATGCTCTCTCTAAGTATGAAAAGAAAGATGATTATAGGATAAAGTTCATAATGATTTTCGATATTGTGTATGCAACCGAAGAAAGTGAAACAACACAGAAACAATCATTTTTTTTTCACAGGCTTATTTAATTATGCCTGTTTCAACTTCATTTTTTTTTCGAAATCTTTTAAAGGCACTATTACGTTTTCGTTGTCTGATGGGCAGCAGAAAGGATGATTTCGTACTGAGCCGCCCTTCTCTTCAATATTTCTGGCTTCCAAGCCGATCTTGTGTGCAATGTGAAAAGCTTATTTAGAGTAAGCAAATGATTTGCGAATGATCTAAGGCAAGCAGTTAGTTGCCCTTTATTGGTTAACTGAGTTCACACTCGGTACATAATATTCTATCCCGCTCCAATCTATCATATGATTTTAAATTTTATATACGTTCACGATGTATAAAATTTAGAAAGTAATTATTTGTATAGTATATTTAGAATAAATTTTAGACTGAATTTGTCATCCGTTTGACCATTTGTCGGTCTGTATACTAGAGTGGAGCTGCGATGACCTGATAGTAAGGTCTCGTCCTCGGGACAGCAGAGTTCCAGGCTCGAGATCCAATTCCATCGAAAAACCGTCGTGTAAGCGGGTCTAGTGCACGTTAAATTCGTCGGGGCCAACTGTCCTCCCTCTAGTATGGTGCGGTAGGTTGGAGAAGGGGTGCCAACACAAATATCGTCCTCATCATTTGACCGGTTCAAAATTACGAGGCACGTCATAAATTGCCGTAGTGTTGTTTTAAAACAGGACGTTAATGTATCTAAGCTAAACTACATTTGGGTATTGTTCAGCATATGTGGACGAACGGTAAATCAAAAGAGTAATTGCATAGAAAAACGAAATTTAGCGGCATCAAAATCACGTAAAATCTGAATAAAATTGTGGGTCCTATTTGAATGGAAAGTAAGGCATACGAGCTCCATTCGGTTTCTGTCATTATATGAAGAAAAAAAAAAAAGAAAAGAAACATGTTGATATATCAAAAAATCAAGGTGAAAGGTTCCTACTGCCCAAGTAGCACTCTAAACTCGGAACAGCAAGAAATAGAAGGAAACACACACACACACAAATTTTATTTAGTCTAACGGATGATTACAAACATTAAGTTTTTAATTTTTTATAAATGAAATAATAAAATAATTATTAATTTAGAATAAAATCATGATCGCATGCATTACGATATTCTTTTTGATGCTTACCAAATTTTTATTTCTGAAAGTTAACACTCTTTTTATTCATGGCATTTTGCAGTGAGAATATAATGGCAAATAAACATTGTAACAAAAAATATATAGATAATTGATTACAGAAGAAACATACAAATGTCAATAAAACAATACTGTAGATCTCCAAATATTAATCTATAACTATCCGATTCCATTTAAAAAGAAAATCGGAAAAAAAATTGATGGAATTGAGAACAAAGATTTAATTTTTAAAACCGCAATTTCTAGCTGTAAGCTTAAATTAAAAATATTTTTCAAATATTTGCAGAAGAAGCCATTAAGGCAAAGTTGCATAAGATATTTAATTGGCATCGATCCTGGAGAATTAATTGCTCATCAAAGGTATCTAGTCAATAATAATATTAAATGATTTATTCCTTAAAGAAAATATTTTAATAAAAAATATTTATAGAAGAAGTAATTAAAGCATAGCCGCACAAAATATATAGTTGTAATATTTTAACAAACATTAATATTTCAGAAAATCAACTGGTCACTAAAGGTGGCTAGTATCAATTATTATTTTTTTACATCGTTCTATATATATATGGTTACTAATTTTAATATTTTGGGAAATTTTATTTAAAACCCACAAAAGGTATTTCACCACAATTTTTTTTAAATGAAAATTGAAAAATAAATATTAATATCAAATAGTGTCAATAGATGGAACCATAATACTTTTTTACGAAAACATTACTTGAGCTTTTCTCGACAATTTACTCCACAAAATTTATAAGCTGTTTATTTGATATAAGATGGCATTATAATGTAACTTATTTTTTCAATGTAGAATTAAATTTTATGATTCTGTTTCTTTTCTGTGCATTCCACAGAAAAATTGTTTTGACATCTTCATACAACAAAAAATAGTTGTAGCAGTTGCATTACTCTTATCTTCTCTTTTGGATACTAGATGGCAATGCCTGATTAGGCCATCCCATATGTCATCCCATAGTGCATTGCGATTATAATTAGAATGAGATGTGATGCTGAACTGTGAAGCCGCGCGCGTGAATGTCTTGTCTTTGTGTTTGTGCTTGTTTAGTGTGTGAATGTGATTATTAAAAGAAATGTTCCTAAAAATATTCGTCCTGTGGCTTCCTGCATGGATCATAATAATCTACATCCCACCACATTGGCGCCCAACGAAAAAGAATTTCTGATGAAAGTGAAGTCGTCCCGACGATCACAAGAAAATTTTCCCTCCACCCATTGGCGCTCAACGAAAAAGAATTTCTGATGAAACAGAAGTGAAGTCGTCCCGACGATGAATTTTTGATGAAAACGGTGAAACTTGTCATCCTGACACGTGTCATTTTTCTAATCCCGAGAATGTGTCGTCCTGAGACATGTGATTATTCTCATCCCGAGAACTGTCCATCATTGTGTATTAGTAAAATGTTAATATTGATTATTTCTTTTTTTTAACGTAATTGAAAATTTTATTGTTAGTATTTTGAATTTAAAGTGAACTTTTTGAGAACATTGATTTTTATTTGAACATTTTTCAACTGACTGGGCTTAGAGGAAAAATAATTTTTTATTTGGTTTGCGTAAAGATAAACGTTCAATATGGCATTTATGTCTAAAGGCAGGAAACAAGATATAATAAAACTTGCCCCAGAACTTGGTGAGGAGGTGGAAGGTGATCTTAAAGTGATTGAATTACGCGAATTAATATTGAAAATATCGATTTACAAAGAAGATTTAGACTTTGTGGAAGATACCCTAGAAAACATTATAGCTGAAAGATTAGAACGTGAGGAACAAGAACGTGTCGCTGATGAAAAAGAAAGAATAGAACGGGACAGAGCTTACGAGTTGGTTTGGTTTGGCTTGGTTATATTAACGTCCCGTTTTGAAGAAACACTAGGGCTATTTTGGGACGGACCTCGTAATTTTGAACCACGGTCAGATGACGAGGGCGACACCTGAGCTGGCAACTCCCTCTCCACGCCACACCACACCAGCGGGAGGACGTTTGGTCATGACGGATTTAACGTGCAACTGACCCCCTTACACGACGGTTCTTCGGTGGAATCGGGTCACGAACTTGAAATCCTCCGGTTCCGAAGCCGAGACCTTACCACCAGGCCACCGCGGTCCCTTACGAGTTGGAGAAACTCCGTCTGCAAGTGGAATCTCAGAAGTTGGAGCAGACTCCTGGTCTTGAACTTTTGCCTGCAGACCAACAAGCTACATTTAACTTGAAAAAGTTGCTCCCTTACTTTGACCCGCAGGATGGAGACATGGCTCTATTCTTAAATCTATTCGAACGTTAAATGAAAATTCTAAAAATAGGTAAACAGAACTGGGTTGCTTATCTTCTAGGGCTACTACCCAATAGTGTGGCACAGCTCATCGCAAGAGAACCAGAACAGGAAGCACATAACTTTGATCATATTAGATCCATGTTACTTCAACGGTTTAAATTAAGCGCTGAGAGGATGCGACAACTCTTTGCAACTCATAAGAAAAAACCTGAAAGCACATGGAAAGACTTCCATGTTGAACTGCATAGCTATTTTGAAGCCTGACTAGTAGAATTGAACATAACGAAGATTGAAGAATTAAAAAAATCTAATGATTCTGGATCAAATGAAGAAACGAGTTCTTCCCGAAGTCAAGAACCATTTTATTGATGTATGGAGTGAATGGGTTACCCCAAATGATCTAGTGGAGAAACTGGACAGTTATGACAAATTACGTCCTGTAAACCTAAAGCTTCCCTATGGCCCTAGCCAACGGGCATATACAAAAAGCAGATATACTCACAACTATGGTAGATATTGGTGTGGCAGGAAAAGTTATCCCACGAAACTTATAGTCTTGAAGAATTCCAAGGGAAACCGAACTCTTCTGAGTACAGATTTTCTGAGAGCCGCAGGTATCGTCCTGGATCTTCAGAAAGGACTTTGGTATTTCTCAGAGGTTCCTCACCAATCGTTCAACTTTATTGAACCTTCGGCTGATATTAAGTCTCTCCTGGTTGTACCTGTTGCATCCCATCCCTGTCAACTTCGAGAAAATGACGGTACCCATCTCTCGGGCGAACAACGGACGAAATTCAATTCCCTGCTCAAAAGGTACGAGAAATGTTTCCAACCAGGGGGAGAACCAACTTCTTTCATCGAGCATGAATCAACACTGGTGATCATCTCCCAGCCGCCGTACCACCGTATAGGATGTCTCCAACTAAAAAAGAAACAATGAAACAAGACAGAAGGAAGATATATAACGACAAAAACTGGAAGCAAGTATTTTATTCTCCGGATGATAAGGTTTGGGTAAAATCACATCTCAATAGTAACAAATTTAAACGTAAAACGTCTAAATTTGCACCACGTCGAGATGGTCCATACATCATATTAAAGCAGCATTCTCCAACTACCTATGAAATTGCTAGCCCAAGTGATCCCTCCACCTCCTCAGGAACATATCATACCTCAGCTCTACGTTCGTACAGTCGAAACATGGAAGCGGATACACCACTGCATCCGATTCGCAAAAGAGGCCGACCACTAAACCTAATTCCCTTTCCTCAAGAACCAATAGACTTCCAGACAATTCAAATTCTGTTTCCTTGCCGGGACGTCGTCGGAGTCAGAGGGGGAGGATGTAGCAGTTGCATTACTCTTATCTTCTCTTTTGGATAATAGATGGAGATGCCTGATTAGGCCATCCCATAGTGCATTGCGATTGTAATTAGAATGAGATGTGATGCTGAACTGTGAAGCCGCGCGCGTGAATGTCGTGTCTTTGTGCTTGTTTAGTGTGTGAATGTGATTATTAAAAGAAATGTTCCTAAAAACATTCGACCTGTTGCTTCCTGCATGGATCATAATAATCTACATTCCACCACATAGTTAATTAATAATGCATTAATAAAAGTGTTCCTTCAATGTCTAGTATTAATTCCTACTTTTTATTCTTTAAAATACCCATATCGTGTGCGTGCGTGAGCGAGTATTGTAGATCTACAAGGCAAACTTTTCGGTCTGGAACATCAGATATAATTTAAAGGGTGGAAATATGCATATAATTTCGATTTTTGTTCAAATTTCATTTAATTAAAAACTAAACTCTCTTTGTGCCCTTTTTTTACGAAAATGTAATTACACAAAAACAATTATAACATCGTTTAAAAATTCGAAAAATTTTCTTTTTAGTAATATTAATTAAATTACTTGTAAACGCCTTGTAATTTTTTTTTGCTTAATTTTGAAAATTAAAAAAAATATATATATTTATATGATTAATAAAATTATATTTTTTAATGCAATGAAATTAAAATTATTTCATTAAATATTTAATTACATTAATTATTTCCTCCATTTTATTTACAAGGCAATATTAACAAGTAATGAAAAAGCGAAGTTTACAGCACCTGGAAAGATAACTTACAATTAGATGAAATACTGCCTGAACAGTTATGCTTCTAATGGCCCTATGATGTCATGGGATTTGACTCTATTAAGAAGTTTCATTTACACAATAAACAAAATAGGTGCAAAATTCTCAAAATAACATGTCTTAAATTATCATAATTTGATGCAATAAAGCACTTTATTGGGGGAATAATGAGTATCAAATTACGCAGAGCAGATTTAATTTAAATTAAACATAATCAATATTTCGGGCGAATCATTTGGTTGCCAAAGATGGTAAGTTATAGGTATTATGAATTCTTGAATTTGCTTCCTCCTTTAAATTCAGCACCAGTAGCGCAAAAAAATGAAGTCAAAATTATATCAAATTTAAATTATATGACTTTGACTTCAATTGTATTATCAATATAACCATTTGATAATGAAGTTTCTGAAAATATTAGAATATTTTTTTGCAAGCACAAGGAACATGCATATTCATCAAGCATCAGAAGAACCTTTCATCAGAAAAACTAGTTGGGGTGGTCTCCTCAAAATTTTCTCGCACACTCTCTCATAAACTTGTTATGCCAGAGAACGCCTTTCAAGACATTGGCGAATAATAATAACGAAAAATTAATTTTCGGCGTAAAGTTAACATTTTTACTGAGTTTATCGTATCATCTTGGAGATTAATCACTGCCATGCGGTTAATAGCATCCGAAAATCGAATTTATGCTTTAGACATATTTTTCTCAATCAATTGAAACAAAATCCCATGCCTAATTTGATATATTTAAGTCATTGCGTTTTTGAATTATCGCGTTAACAGGTTTCTGAAAGTACAGACCAATAAATCATCAACTCTTTGTTAGTTTTGTCTCAAATTTTGACAGGTGTCTCTACTATAGACGTTAAATCTGTATACTGAATCTTATCAATCGAGTTATCTTTCTTTTTTAATTATTGTGTTATATTCGAACAGCTGGACAGAGGACTTCATCCGAACAAATTTTATTCAAATTTTGGGTAAAGACTGTATTCTGAATTTTAACCGTCCAGCTCCATCCGTTTTTGAGTTATCTTTATCACAGATATACAGATAGCCGGATGGACATTTTACAAAAATGTGTTTTTTAAACTCATGGAAGTCTGAAACGTGGAGATTCGTCAAAATCTCGAGTTCGAATTTTTTGACGATTTCTATATTTTCTCTATACTATGTATAAGAGAAAAACGTGAAATCTATTACTAGACATTTCTTTTACAAACAAGGAATAATTCATATTAATGAAAAACTTGCATAAACATTTCGAACCGTAATCTAAGATAGCATCATAAACAGATATTCAGAGTGAAAATTTCTTTTAAAATTAAAGATAATACTGATAAGAAAAGCAACTTACTCTCCTCCCCAGTTGATTAGAATTTCATAATCCTCTTCCATAAAGAGAGGAGCATTGATGTATTTTAAAAGAACTGCAACAAAGCTATACTTCTCACGCATAACACAACCATTTATCAGATCTTCACATGGATATTTTCCCCATACATTATATCCACTGTTTCGAGCGTGGTGTAAAAAATAATCCAAAATTCCAGGATTGCAATCATTTGAATAAAATATCCAATGCTTAAAATCAAACATAGTGAGAACATCCTTTACAATTTGAGAATCGTTGCATTCTTTATATAAAATGTGCAGAATAAACGGCACTGAAAGATCATAAAGACATGATTCCAGATTGCCAAAGTGCCGTTTGATTATCTTTAAATATCTTCCGATGAGCGTTGCTGTCTTAATCTCTAAAATAGATTTTTGAAGGAGCAGTCTTAATATTTCTCGATAGATATTTTCGTTTAAGTAGATATCTCTTAAATGGAAACTCTCATCATCATACGTAGCTTTTGAGTTAAAATTCTTAAAATATACCAATCGCAAACGCGTTTCAAGTCTTCTGGGTAGATCTAAGTGCAGTGTATACAGTAGTCTTCGATTCGGCGACATAATTTTTTTGCATTCTTCCTCGGTAATGATGAAGTTCTTCCACGTATTAGGGAATTCACGGTCACTTCTATATGCAAAAAGATCCTTCTTTGGGCTTTCACCAACGCTTAAATCTAAGGGATTTATTGAATTTTGGGCAATGAAACTCAATTTTGCAATACTTGTCACATTATTCAGCATGATATAATTAAATTCCAGTCGTTCTTCAAGTAAATTTCTGGGAAAATATGGCCGTAAATTTATGTCTTCAAAAATCTGAGTGAGAGTATCAAAAAAATCCATCATGAAAAACTTTCTTAGCTTTATGTTAACAAATTATTCTTGATCAAAATCTAAGCGCCAAATGTCATCATAAATGCTATACCAGGGATGTAAAAAATATTCGATCTGGCATCAAAAGAGAATGATCGAAAAAACAGTAACACAACTAACTGAAATTTTATCTATTTTTGAACAAATATCTACAAATTCTTTCTAGTATCAACTTCAATTAATCTCTAATAAAAACTAGATATAAATTGACTTAACTTATTTTTTTTTATTTCGTTCTTTATCAGGCAATAAAGTACGCATTTTAAACAGTTAAAATATTCTGACTCAGAGAACTGTTGAAATCAGCACAATAACAGAAATGCGATGCTTTCTGAATAGAAAAGGTGTTATCAAGAGTAAATAACATCGCGATAATTGTCATGAGATAGCGATAAACATTCACTGCAAGAGTCAGTTGATAAGGTAAATTCTGGCATTCAGAGAAGCAAAACTGATTAAACTTTTCAATATAACATTTTTACTTTCTCATATAAGTATTATAGAGAAAGTACAGTAATCGTCAAAAAATTCAAATTCGAGATTTTGACGAATCTCCATTTTTTAGACCTTTTTAAATTTAAAAAACACTTTTTTGAAAACTGTTTTTCTGTGTGTCTGTGACAAAGATAACTAAAAAACAACCTGAGCTAGACAATCGAAATTTGGTGTATGGTTTTTACACGAAATTTGCAGCTTTCTGTCAAATCTTGAGAAAAAATTTTTAGGAGGAAGTTCGTCTATCCAGCTGTTCCAGCAAATGTTAACACGATAACTACAAAACGAAGAGAGCTAGGAAGATACGATTCGGTACACAGATTTCACATGTATAAGGTAGATACTTGTCAAATTTTGAGCCAAATCCAACAAAAAGTTGACTGTATGTCGGTCTGCTTCTTATCTGCTAAGTAAACGTGGTAATTCAAATACGCAATGACTTGAATATATCAAATTTGGTATGAGAATTTGTGACTATAAGTATAGTTTTGTGTCAAATTTTTATTTCAATCGGTAGTGATAAACCTATCTAAAACACAAATTCGAGTTTCGGTTATTATTAACGCATGCCATGGATAATCGCCAAATAACTCGCCAAGGTTACACGATAGATTCTGAAAAAATGCCTAATTCAAGCCAAAAGTTAACGTTTCTTGACTGTTGTACGCCAGTGTCATGTAAGGTGTTCTCTGGTATGACAAATTTATTAGAGAGTATACGCTTCGTAAAAAGCACCCAGCTGAACCTGATTATGAATTATTGCTTTCTCGTATACGAAATATGCAAAGTTAATCTCCAAGTTAATCCTCCCTGAATTCGAAGAGCGTAATTTTGGAATTATGCCTTTCTGTCTGTGAAAATGCTAACTAACAAACACTTCGAGTAAGATGGATGAAATTTGGTACATGATCTTAACGACAAATTTGCAGACATTTATTAAATATAGAGAAAAATTCATTAAAGAAGAAGTTAGTCTGTCCGCATTAAGTTTCATGAAATGAACAACCAGTTGCATAAATAGCAAGTTAAGATCATACAGCTTTACATGATATTTGAGCAATTACCTTATGTATTCAATGGTTTGTCGTTAATACTGACCGCCTTTGGCAACCCACTTGTTCGCCCGGATTATCGACGTTTTCAGCTGTTAAATATTAACATGAAATGCATTGAAAGAAATTCACCTTTTTATTTGTTACAAGAATTAAATAAAAAAAGTGAATCAAATTGAATAAGTCAAAACAAATTATAGCATATGCAAAAATAATCAGTATATATATTACGGAAAAAAAAAGAGGGGAAAGTGAGGTGTGATGGGCTACACGATTCCGAGGTACCTAGTGATCTGGTTCGCCTTCAAATTTACTCGACCTTCAGCCTGCTGCTTTTCGCTTTCTTTCTTCCTTCAAGCGATAAACTTCTCTACGAGACGCTGCTGTCGCACAGTTTGCTTCTCGTGGAAACCGAAAATCCTACGTGTTGGCCGTGCACTGTTGTCCCCGGTGTATCAATCGGCCGATTGCTAGCCACCCGAGTAGTTAGTCTGCTAAGGATCAAGAGAAGGGGGTCATTTCTTAGGCTTGGCGTAATGGGTAGTCACTGGCCCCGGGGACGACTCCCAGCGTATAGTTCAGGCTAGCACTATGGTAAGTGCCAAGGCTGATAATTTCCAGAACAGGTGGCTACCACCTATTGACCACCGTCGTGGGCAGTGCCGCCAGGTCTGAATTCTTATCAATGTCGTATGGACAAAACCAAAAGTGCGCCCTTCAGCGGGCAACATATTGCATCAGCTTCTCAAAATAACTTCCGAACGTACTTCATCATTCACGGGAATTTGGATTCGAAAGAAAAATTTCCCAATGCGCCCCCTTTCTTTGAGCAAAAGTTATTTCTGGAACAATAGATGATGTGAAATCCATAAAAAAAACTTGGAAACCTGATTGAAGTTGGATCCTCGAAACAAGCTAAACAAAGAGATGGCCAGTTGATGGACACAAAACATCTCGTGTTAACTTTTAACACTTCGAAATGACCCGAATATATCAAAGCAGGACTGTTTATAAGAGTATATATACCGAACCCTTTGAGGTGTTTTCAGTGCCAACGTTTAGGGCATTCTAAATCTTCCTGCCACAGGGTACAGACACGTACCTGCTGTGCGGAAGTTGGCCATAATAGCACTGATTGAACTGCTAAAGAGAAGTGTGTGAAATGTAAAGAAGGACAGACTTCATTCTCCAGAAACTGTTTTGCCTGGAAGCAGAAGAAGGAACTTATATTTACAAAATAAAGATAACATTTCTTATACTGAAGACATCCACACCAAGGGGCACCTCGTAATTTAAGATGAGAACCTTCCAGCATGGCGGTTGGTTCTCGTCACCCTGGTGGGTACAGAAAAAGGTAGGGGTCTGACTCTTCCCATTGGTGACAGGAGTGGGAGTGGTTGTAACTTAGCCGATGGTAGCCCTTAGGACTCAACCAAAGTTCCCGCCAGTGTTGCTGTTGTGGCGGTACGATCATTCAGATTTTTCCTTGCATCACAATGCGGGTCGGAGCAGCTAGTTTCAGGTTCCTCTACTGAAGCCTGAAAGCTTAAGAAATCAAAAACACCTGAATCTGGAAATAGCTGCTTTGACGGTTAAATAAAATGTCCCTTCACTTGGCACTAGTGAAAGATCAGCTAGACTTCAGGCTTTGTAACTGCAGAATTCCTCTTCCGTATGCTTTATATCAATTTGCGAAGAAGCTCCCGATTCTGCTTTAACTTGTTTTCAGTTAGGAAAAAACCGTAAATGCTTTAAAAAGACTCGCTTGTGAAAAGGAATGTCTCAAATACGAAAAAGTTTCGAAATTTTATATTACATCTTGTTTAGTTTCCACTTTTATTGCATAACTGAAAATTTCAAAAATGAATTTTAATCTCTGTTAAAATTCCTATTCTAGACCGATGTCTGTTTTTTCTTCAGGAGAACGAAAGGTTTGACAATCGCGTGAATCGGTCGCCGATTCTGAGATGAGCTCTTCCACTACATCAAAGGGCGAACACTTAAACGTTCCGACGACCTGTGGCCTTCCGGATTTGATCATAAACCTGCCAAATGACATTGTGTGACCATCCTCGACTGTGGACTTTGGTTTGGGGTTTCTCGCAAATTGTCGGTAAACTGAACAGACTTCAAAGAACCCTGGAAAATCACAAGACAGGGGAAAGTGTATCTGTCTCCAGACGCACACGTCGTTGAAACGGGGCTTTAGAATATATCATATATAAGATTCAGCAGAAATTAGCCCAAGCAAGAATCAAAAGGACAAAAGAAAATACAGTTTCGACGAAATATAAAAAAACATACAGCTTTCTTGCGTCGCTTTTTGTTTTTTTCCTGCTCAACATATTCGTTTCCTTTTCATATATATTTTCTAGTTTTTAACCTCAACGGAAAGTCTATGTATAAAATTTAGAAAATTCTAATTTGATAAAATGCTAAAAAAAAATGAAAAAAAGGCACGAAGGCACTCTTTTTACGTCTGCAATGTTTTACTTACCCCTTGCCCATCACATGTTAGACACGTTTTACATGCATTACAATACTTTTGGGATCTTCTCAGGTTTTTTGGAGACGTAGGGGAGAGCAAAATCTATGTTATTGTTTTTTTAAAGATTTCATTATGATAAATTACGAAATGTTTTTAGAATTTTAATCATTTTTATATATTACCATGGTCCTGTTTTATCCATCATACACTTGATGCAGTATGAATAGTTTTCTTGCATGATTAAAACCCACATAACTAATTTACTTCGGAAATCAATGCCCAAGAAAGTAGTTTTTTTTTTTAATGTTGATTTTAACATTGGCAAAAACACATTATTAAACGTTTCGATGGATGAGTTTGAATTTCATAACATTAAAAATTAATATTTACACATTGTGTAAAGTTTGTACAGAAATAAAACTGACATTAAAAAGCTAAATTTTTCAGTTTCAGATTGATAATGTAAAAAGCACTCTTTGCGAAATTATAGGAAGATACCTATGGTAATTATAGCATGGACCATAAGTCAGCATTTTTCCATTCAATTCAAGTTTGTTTGATGCCTATTTCTTGATTTCTTTTCTCTGATTGATTAGTCTTTTTGAGCCCTACAAAGAGCATTTCTAATATTTTGCTGCTTCATTAAATAGAAGTATTGAATTAAGCTGTAAAAACGTTCAATGAAACAGTCTGAAACATTTACATAGTGATGTGCTTACATTCAATTATCTCATATGACAATAAGAAGTTTAATTTCAGTTAGTTATATTAATGTCCCGTTTTAAAGAAACACTAGGGCTATTTTGGGACGGACGGACATCGTAATTTTGAACCGTGGTCAGATGACGAGGTCGGCACCTGAGCTGGCACCCCTTTCTCCTCACCATACCAGCGGGAGGACGTTTGGCCCGGATGGTTTTAACCATCCGGGTTAATGGTTTTAACCAGACCCGCTTACACGACAGTTCTTCGGCGGAATCGGGTCACGAACATGAAAGCCTCCGGTTCCGAAGCAAAGATCTTACCACCAGACCACTGCAACCTTATTGACAATAAGTAATAAGAGCAATATTTATGCCATGTTTGTTAGCGTATTATTTTTATAAATTGTAGTATCTAAAAAACATTATGGAATACTTTGTATAGAGTTAACAAAAGACTCTAAAACCATTGTCTTGAGTCAACACTTTTGGATAAATTTAAATTCCTCACAGTTTTGAAGAATATTTCAAAAAGCTGATATTGCAATTTGATGCTTTCAGTCAACCTTTTAAATATTAAATATGTATTTTAGTCACATTGAAAATTCTCCATTAATAAACTGACATTTTCAATTTTAATTTCAAATCCAAATTTCCAGTCTCTTGCTTCAAAATAACAGCCCTTACAGTCTTTATCATATAATAATAAAATCTGGGAAACATCACATAATTTTCTGAAAAGTTACACTTGGACAAAGAGAAAAATCATGAATTTAATTCTATAAAAGTAACAGTTTGACAGAAATATATCTATATATTATGTAAACAGTGGTTGGTATGATCACTAACTCAATAAGACGAAATTTTTAAAATCTGATTTTTTAAAGCATTCATACCGACATAATATATATTATATACATCTAATAAAATATATCTAGTTTCGAAACAATCCACATTCCCCCCCCCCCTGACTATAAAACTTTATTATTTCAAACTTCTATTTTAAAAAAAAGTTGGAGAAATCTTGAAAAATCAATATTGATACAAAGTATCATGCATGAAATAGTGAATGTGCATTGCATTCATATATAAATGTTTGGTTTTACCCAATTCCAGTTACTTTATTTCTGTTGTAAACTAATAAATATACACTTCAAATTTATTATGAAGTAGAAGGTCAAATTCATGTAATGATTCAATAGTTAAAAAAATACTTCAATGCATAAGAATGAGCTTATGAGAATTTGGTAACAATTGAATATAAAAAATTATAAATATCCATAAACATACAAATATGAGTAAACTTCTAAAATTTTTCACAATCTATCAAAATTTGTTGCCATTATGAAAAGAAAAAGTGACAAACTATGATGATGCTTTGTATACCATTGAAATGTTACATCAATAAGTATAGTTTAAATAATGGCTAATTCTTAGTTAATCCATTCTTTCATAAAGTAAACAAGATCTAAAGGTCATTTCTTATATATAATAAATTTAATTAATTGATGAATAAATGTTTGTGATGAATATACATATTTAGAAAAATGTCTCTTATAGCATTACTCTCAACTATTTGCAATGTTTAACTGAAAATTAACGCAGTTAATGCATATTTTTAAATTGCGCAGAAATTTTTTATACTTACTAAAAATTCAATTACTTAACCATTAGCAATTTACAAATGTCAAGACCAAAAAGAACTGAGATTAGCAAAAAGAATTTGAAACAATTTAAAGACAACATACTAATATATTAATTAAACAAAATTTAAAATAAAAGAAATCAATATAAATATTTTTGGTCATTTAATATAAATTTGGGTTTCTGGTACAAAATTCACCACACAACTTTTACATGGTAGCGTCAAAATCGATGCAAAATTATCAATTTCCAATAGAAGTTCCTGGAAATATCATGACTGTCAATTAGATTTAGTAACATATAATCAGTGCTTATATTGGGGGAAAAAAAACAGCAATCTGTTTTGAATGATGCCATTGCTTGTATTGTGTGTGTATATATTGTGATTATAAAACATTAAAATAGTACTTTTTTACATAAATATTTTAATCTTCTCTTAATAACAGATATTTCAAGAACTCAAAAAATTAGACAAAAAATATTTGAAAAGAAAATACATCATGTAAAAAATTTAAAGAAAGAAAGCATGTCATTTCAAAACCTTTAATGTATCTGAAAAAAAAAAATTCCCTCAGTCTAAAACAATATATACAGGAATAAAAAAATACCACACCATCTCCAGTTTGAAACTTTTCATCTTTTAACACACTAAAAATATTCACAATATTTCATGTGTAATATATTTTATATAACGCAATAGTCAATGCTTCAGAAAATAGAGGAAATGGGAAGTATACTACAATCCCAACCAGTCCATTTGTTTTCTTCTACTATATACATGACTGTCAATCAAAATAGCTAATCATATTCACAGCGTATTTATAATTGGCATTTATCACAAATCTTGATTGGTTAAAAGTACATATTAGCCACAACACAAAATAGTGTCTTCTGGCTGATCAAATCTGCACAGTATGAAAAAATCTCTCCAACTTTGACACTGAATAAAACTACAAGAAATAAGAAAGCAAAGTTTTGTTTCAAAACATATCTAGTTTTAAATGCATGCTTTTTTTTCTTTTGTTTAATGAACTTGAAGTGTCAACAAATTTTGCACTGTTAAAAAAGAAGCATGCAATGTTTGGCCCAAGTTGGCCAGCTATAGAAAATTTCTTAGTAAAAACCATATCTAGAGTTAAGAATTTCCAAACCCCATGCAAGAACCTGAAATTAAACCATTATTGTTTCCTTTTAGTTAAAGCAACAAGTTCATTTAAATAAAAGTTTTATTTCAAATGTTTGCATTTATTTCTACTTAATTTTCAAATTATAAATAAATATAATACAAAAAAGCAAAAATTTATGTTTTTATTACTAGTCAAATAACTTTGTTTCTGATCTCAAGTTCTAGAATGTCAAAGTTGAAGAATTTTCAAAGCCTCTATGTGAATAATAGGCTTTTTTCAGCTCTCTTGATAAAAGAGCAAATAAGGAACTCTGGGTGGGCTATAAGAAAGCACTTGATCCTCTGTAACAGCAGTCACTGATCGATCATCACATCGTATCCAGGTTTTGCTGCCATGATTATATACATCAGATATGTAATGACCTTTTATTGCTTCTTCTCCATCATGATACATAACTAAAAGAAAAGAAAAAAAAGTAAAAAAAAAAAAAAATGAAAAAAGCATTTATTTTTACTATTAATAACATTAAAATATAAAATGAAAAAAATTACTTTTTAACAATTCTAATAAGTGTCTGGCATATTTTTAATTAATTTTACTTGCTTCCTAAATCATAAATATAAAAGAGTTTTGCCATTAATTTTTCGTCTTTTATTTTTTTTCTCAAATTCATATATAGTTATACATTATGGACGACAATACAATATTCCTATATTTTCAGAATTTAATCAATTCTATCTAGATTAATTGCAGAGGCACCACCTAGCAATGAATTTAAGGGGGGAAAAAATGAAAGCTTCATAATATTTATAATAAAGATTAGGAAATATACTTTTGCAAAACCATAAAAAGTAAAGAATAAAAAAAGTTTTCAAAAATAAACTTGTAAAAAAAATAATAATAAAAAAAAAGAACACTAGATTTTTGTTTTTAAAGATAAATGAAGAAATTGATTTTTTTAAAAACAATTGCATGAGGACACTTCAAAACTTATTTGCAAACAGATAACTGTATGAAACAAGAAAGATACAAATCAATTACACTAAAAAATTGGTTTTGACCAAATCATACTCTGTAAAAAAAAAAAAAAAAAAAATTAAAAATTAAAAAAAGAAAAAAAAAAATCTATTTAAAAGAAAACCCCCCCCCCCCCATTGACTTTATTCATGTTGAAGATTTGGCTTAGCACTAAATTTTATTGTTTGAATTTCTATGTGTAAAAATTTGCACATACATCATTTAAAAGCTGTGCCACAGATTTAAATTGCCCTCTTTCAATGTAAATGCGATGAACAATGCTTGCCATATGTTCTCTAGAATGTTATGGTCCAGGCATTAGGCAGACCAAAGCAAATCCCTAATATTATTTGCTGCAAAGCATTTTTAATCATTTTAAGTTGTATGAATTACTGCTTCATCACGTTGAAAAATCCAGGCATTTTCACCTAGCTCAACACCATACGGAAAGAAAATCTGAATTGCCCTTTTTAAAACTTAAAAGTTTTCCTCTAGGTGCCATAGAACAATGAAAATGACGTTTTTGGAAAATGTGCGTGTTTTTAAGCAAAAAACAACCAAAAAGGGTGAAGCACTTAATTTTAACAATTATTAATCAAAACAATTATTTTAGCATATGTCCTTCCACTTTTTTTTTCACATATGTAAAATCAGTGCTGTTTTTTTTGTTTTGTTTTTAATACATGGTAAATAAAATTTATAAACTTAAATTTTTGAAATCTTATCCATTAAAATCTCAAGAAAATCAGTTAAATTTTGAATTCTTCTACACACAATATTTTAAATTAATAAACATTTGATCTACATAGAGTTCAAATATATAACTTAAAAAAAAGTGATTAAGCACAATAAATTATAGTAGCTAAATAATATAGCACAGCCTCAACTAACTGGGCAAAAAGCCAAACTATGAATTTGCTGATAGATGATGTCAAACAGTCTACTTGTAATCAAATATTATTTTCATTTATATAATGGTTTTAAGAAATAATCTTCATGCCATATGAGTGCTACATAAAATCTAATTGTTCTGCTTATGAAACAAATGTATAATTAAAGAAGTATCAATTTTTTTTAATGTGAATATTTAGTGATTTATTAATATATCTATATGATTGAAATTACATAACATGTATTAAAATAAAAATGTAAAGTTTTTGTAAACATTTTAAAATAGACAACAAAACTATAATTATAGAATCTGAACTTACCTGCAAAAAGCTTATATGGGTGTAAATTTTCATTCTTTACATCTGATGAAAGTATATCTATATAAAACAATTCTAGTAAATTTATAGCAATGTAAAAATTTAATAGCATATCAAAGTAACATTTTTCCAAATAAACTACAAATCTTTAGAGATGTTAACCTTAATAAATCTTGATTTTAAAAAAAGGAATGCTATTGAAAAGAACAGGAAACAAACCCTTTATTTTATCTTTACTTATAGTAAAGATAAAGATTACTTATAGTAAAGATGAAGTGCATTTTAGAACTCCACAGGCCAGACCATTTCAGTTGGAGCTTCCAAACTAAGTTGGAGTGATTTAATGAGTCACTAAATGCTCTGATGAACAATTTATAGTTTTATAAAAACTCTCAGTCCTATGAGTCATATTTACTAAAATATTATAGACATTAATATTTTAAATAAAAAATGTTTTCTACTGCAAATAAAATTGATAGAATTATGAAAATTTAAACATTTATATCTCAAAAATGTACAATTTTAGACCAATCCAAATGTATGTCTCATATAAGATACTCTATCAGTGTTCAGGATTTTCTTAAGACTGTTTATCCTAAATTATGACATTTTTATTTGCCTTAAAACAGCGACATTCAAAACTTTATAACTTGGTCAGATTTCTATGCAGAAGATAAGAAATATTATTATATTATATATATATATTTAAATTTAAAAGTTAGAATGTCAAAAACATTTTATTGAATGTTATTCTTCATAACCAAAAGACCATATATAATTTAGACCATTATTTTTTCAGAATTGTATATATTGACAGAAATAAACAAAAAAATTATTATTTGTCTCATTTACTTCCATTTGAAAGTAAAACTAAAATTTGAATTTTATTATAAAGTAGAGATTTTTTTTATATATTCTTTGAAGTATTACAGAAATTATAAAAAAATATGATGTTGTGCATGTAAGATTTCAATGCTGAATGATTCTATTTACAGTATTCATACTTTTAAAAAATGTTTTTGGTTCAAGCAAAAAAAGTTTTTATATCGACTGAAGTTTAATCACTACCACTTCGCTTTTATTTAAAGTTCAAGTTTTATGGGAGCTGACAGAAAATTAGAAAGATTAACAACACTATGAGCAGAACAGCATAAAGCATCTATAATAGTAGGAGCTATATATCAAAATCTGAAGTTAAAAATATTTTGTTAAAGAGGCTAAGTGATCAATTTACATAAAATATTGAATTGGAAATCTCAATACGCATTAACCCCAGCAAATCATCTGGCAGTTAAAAACAGAGTATTCAATAAAATACAATCCAATATTTTGCAAAATTCATTTTTGATCTACTGATTCACATTCTGGTTACATCAGATTTTCTACACAAACTGTCACTTCTTCTAAGTACACAGTTATAAATTATTCCTGAATGCTTCCCATCTCCCTTTATCCTAACAAATGGAACAGGAAAATAAACAAGGCAATTTGTTGACTAATAAACTGATTAGAATTAAATGATGAAATTACTATGCGGGATGACAAGAATAGCATTCACTGTTGAGATAAAATTTGTAAATATCAATTTTACAATAAAACAGCTTTCTAAATTTTTTATGAATCTACAAAACAGTTAATGCATGAACCAACTATCTTACCTTTACTGATGTCAAGAACTAATGGATAATCTGTCTTCTTCATCACCTTTTTACATCCACCGTTTTTATTGTACACAAATCGTTTTAAATGGAGGATTAATATTGGAGGCAATTTCTGCAGAGCTACATGATTAAAGGCTTCAACCTAAAGAATGAACAAAGAGCAATTTAAAAAAGTTCTCCAGGTTACTAAAGCAAGCTATTTATAGGCCACTGGAGAAAAAACAAACTATTTTTCCTATTTGAAAACCACATCTGGATAATTAAGAGAATATTTCAAATATAATACTTTCGTATTGTCTACTTGATACATTTTTAATGAATTATAATTATTCTACAAATTTTCAATACATCACATATAAGCCAACCATAAACCAAAAGGTATCTTGACTTCCCCCACCCAATGTCGAAAACAATAAATGAGATGCACAATTGATTTGAAAATACATAAGCAATAAGGTTACTGTTGATGAATTTTTATAGACGCTAGCAACTATCTTACCAAAAACTTCTAGATGGTGCATAATATTACTACTCACTACAATAATTTTAGGCCTATGCAAATATATACGGTATAGAAAATTGGAATTTGTTAGTATTAGACAAAATGTAAGCAATTTTGACAGCAAAAATCAAACTGAACTTTTGTAATGCAAAGGAATAATATCCACATAATAGATATATGGAGCATACATTTATTGGACAAATTTAAACAAACCCAAATATCTCTCTAAACTGCAACTAAGTATATTTATATAGAAATAAAAACCAATTTAAAATATTTAACTGTGAACAAGCGGTACATGTTAATTTCTTTCAAACATTCTTTTTTTAATTAAAAGTAAAAAATATCTATATATATGGGTTACATTATAATTTATTGTACTTTGTTGAATAACATTTTAAATTCATATCAACATCTTTTATAAAACTGAAAGAGGAAAAATTTCATAAACATGTTTTACTGACTCGATTTTACCATCTTAAAAGATTTGAATATATCTAAAATTATGAAATTATATAATAAATTACCTCCTGCTTTGACTTGGCACAAACATAGCCCTGAATAGGTACTTTAACAGTCATTTCTTTAAGAGCTTCAGAAACAGAAGTTACATTGTCAGACTGAAAGAGGAAACTTCATTTCATTACAAATTTCTTTTCAAAAAATTACCTGATATAATCATTAAAAAATTTACCTGAATATCAAGCTGCAAAGTGAAGAAGGGTTGAATTGAAGCTGTTTTGACTGTCTTAGTAGTTAAAAATGATTTTATTTGACCACCAAGCAAATCAGAAATAGGAGTTCTATGTTCAACGACCTGAAAGCAAAAATAATCCAGTATTTAAAATCCTAAATAAAAATACAAGATGCATTCAAGCTGTTTCCAGCATGCATTAACAGTAGCTAACATTCAGATATCCATCTGGATTTGATGGTTTTATTTTATCTTATTTCATTGATTTAACATGTTTTTATTACAGTTCAATTTTGATAATAAAAAAAAAGCCATATCAATAAAATCACCAGGGCATGAAGGAAATCCCACCCAACAATCAATATTATTGATAAAAAGTGTTGATAATAATGATACAGAATATTGTCCTTTATACGATTCTAAAATATAAACTTCAATTAATTCATTTAAAAAATATGAATTGCATAAATTAATATCAGTAATAAAACTACGCACCAAAAATGTAAAAGAATTTGTTAATGATTAACACATTAATAGCAACATGCATTAATAATGATTTGCATTTGGAATCTTCATCTCTTCTCCCTTGACATATCTTATATAAAATAATTTTTTATAAATTACTTTACTGATTTAACACACTCTTTAATGGGCAACAGCAAACAAGGATAAAAGAAACTGCATGCAATAAGAGGAATATTAAACAAAAATCAAAATCGCTGGAGGGGGGCAGGGAATTACATGAAAGTTGGATTGCTATTGTTTTGAGTAACTAAATTTAAGCCTTATAAAACACCATACTATATACATATGTTAGTACATTTAAAAGATAATTCATTACTTTTCTAGTAACCATTCCTTTATTCTTCGAGCCGACCTGAATCACTTGCCATTCATCTCCTTCATCACTGATATCGCCATTTACTTCTTCCACTACATAAATATATATATATAAATATACATATAAAAGATTATATTAAAAATATATATAGTTAACATTTTTGAAGATACACATCAAGATAGTCAGGAATAAATATATAAAGTATGAACCCTGGTCAAAGATCAGATATGATTCATTTCATCTTTCCATTACAATGATGTATAGCCCTAGATTAAAAATTTAACATGAACCTGGTCTGTATATGAGTTGGAATCATGTTTTGAAGTTGGAACCAACAATTTTTAATTTTAACCAAAATAAAAAAATTACAATAATACGAATAAATAAAGCATATGATGAATATTCTAAATTTTTGGCAACTAAAACAGTGTTTTCATTCAATGGAAAAGTTTTCAAATCATTGATTCATTTATGTTTTTAGCAATTAACCAATGTACCACGCAGTAAGATTTATCTGCTTCAACCGATTTAAAAGAATTTTTTACAAGATCTGATCTTTCAATATTTTTTCCTTTATGTTTTAAAAATATAAGATAATTACACAATTTTTGTAATTTTAGCAAAAGGTACAATATGAATTCTAAAAGGTAAAATTATACTCAACTCTTACAATTGAGAAATATCGCTATAATAGTTTTTGTAAATTTTACTTTTTACAGAGGATATGTAATAAATATTAATTAATATATTGTGAAAATAGATACTTACTTTTAATATTGGTTTTTTTCTGATAATTCTTTATTATTTTTACCATTTCTTCATGCATACCATTCAGAATAAAACTTAAAAATTCTTCAGCATCTTCTTGTTGACCCTGAAAGGAAAAACAAAAATAAAATTAATAAGCACTTTAATGATCAAACTCATTACAAAATATGTCAACAATAAGGGAATGTTAATTGATTAAATGGATTCTTTTGATTTTTTTTAGAGCTACTGAAGACTAGAAAAATTTAGTTATTTTTATATAAAGACAAATTTGTTCATACATTTTGAAATAGAAATAATGTGGGACAGTTTTTTTAATATACATTATCCTAAATGTAAATTACAAAGATTAAAGTTCAGACTTACTTTAAGGCAATCAGATTTTAAATCACTAAGCATATCATACATAAAATCAGGTTGGAACGGAGGTCCAAGCTGCAGTTCTTCCTGAGAAGTGTCATACCGGGAAAATTCATACATAACTTTGACCCTAGAAATAAATAAATATATAAAACATATTAAAGCATTATGATGCAAATATCATAATTATCAATAAAAAGATATATAACATTATTTTAAAATTTTGAAGAGATAATAAGTATTTGAAATAGTTTCATGTCATAGGATAAAATTTTTCATTTCACAATTATATCTGCTAATAATGAATATTAAATTACTGAATTCTTATTTAGCAATGCATAATGATCAAAACTGTAAGTTACATAATAATAGTGTATAAAATATACTAGAAAAACATATTAAAGGTTAAAGGTGAGCAAATATTAAAATTATCATCAGAAAAATTTAGGACCTACAAAATTGGCTGAGAAAAGCATTTACTTCTCAAACAATAAACAAATTCTTTCAATATAAAAAAGACTTAAAATGTTAATGAAGGAACTTTTCAGAAAA
The DNA here is from genome assembly GCA_026543865.1 of Argiope aurantia. Taxonomy (NCBI): domain Eukaryota; kingdom Metazoa; phylum Arthropoda; class Arachnida; order Araneae; family Araneidae; genus Argiope; species Argiope aurantia. Next base: position 25,724 of record JAPMOR010045993.1, on the reverse strand, counting down.
GTTCTGAAATCCATAATTTTGCACAATATAATATTAAATTTATCATCAGTTTGTCCTAATTATTTCATTTTCATAAATAGTAATAAAAAGCTATTGAAAGTTGATGCACACACATCTAGATTTTATAAAATTCATAAAAAATGGATTATGTTCAACAGCAGAGATATTTGATAATAAATGAGAAAAAAGATTCAGTGCATATTCTTTTTATCTTATAATAAGACGATTCAGAAACTATATTTTAAAAGAACAATAACTACTTACATGCTGTCAATAACAGGTGTTGACGACTTTCCACGGTCAACACCTGGTCCTAGGGGAAGATCCCTTAAAAGTGTGTAAAATGGAGAACAAGCAAGCAAAGCTTGTAAACACTACAGATTTGTTAAGAAATATTTACAAAGAAAAAAACACCATAATTGAAATCTATCCAAAATACCTACAAATATAATAGTGAAGAAAATCTCAAAATTAATAAAGAACACTTATTGAAACTTTATTATTTCATAATATAGAAAAGAATATTTCAATATTACTTTAATTTATTCTTCTAAATTTACAAGTTAACTCTCTTTAGACATTTTATTTTATTATATTCATTTTGGATTTTCAAAGGTACACTCTAAAAGCAGTCACAATTCACCTAAGGAGTGATGTAGAAAATCAAGGTAGGGCAAAAAATTTATATCTAGATTTAAAAAATTCTGAAAATTTCAAAGAAACATTTGAAAAAAAAATATTAATCCATTGATACCAAACTTAAATTTTACCCACTGTAAACAATAAGGGCTAAATTAGCTTGATTCTTCTTCTCACTTTAAATATACAGATTATTGAATAAAATTGACAAAATTGATCTAGTTGTTAGAACTCCATCAAAATTTGACTTCCCAGCTTCTCAGAAATGAAGGAAAAATTACCATTGATGATGTATCTAGAGGTCATAAACTTTCATATGAAATAAAAATTATAGAACCCAAAACCTGTTTGGAATTTGGGTTCTATAATTTATGTTTTCTTTATTATTTTAAATATATAGATAGAGAAATTATCATAAAATAATTTTTTTTCAAGATTTTTAAATTACAGTAAAATAACAAATAACTAAAGATAACTTCAATTTTTTTCCATTACCTTGAAGTTAGATCAAAAATAAAAATTCCAAATATTACTTTTTATTTTAAACTATAACTAATTAGCACATATGCAAATTGAAATCTATTTAGAAATTTAAGAATGTACATATATTGACATAGAGATTAGCAAAAAGCCACCACCAAAAGAAAGAGGATGTGCATTTGTTTCAACCATTAAAATAAAATATAACTGCCAGATGTATATTAAGAATATAACCGCAAGAGTAAAGAAAAATGATCCACAATTATATATAAAACTGTAATTCTATAAAAGGATACAGCATTAATATAGCACCAATTTCTTCTGTTGATTAATCCACGAGGTTGCAAAAGTACAGGATGAAAATCTAGCTTTACCTCATGCAGATGTTCTAAAAAGAAAAATACCAAATGAAACTACAGCTATTCAATAACATCCAGAATATTCATATTAAATTAATACAAATATTAATTTACCTATCCAAAGACATACAAGACTTCAAATATTTTTTTATAAAATGATATGAAATTAATATATATATTATATATATATATATATATTTACATACCAAATAAAAAATAATTTGAAAACCTTAATGAAAAATTTGCCCTGTTCTTAACCAGTTAACTATTTTTAAGGAATATACTCGTCATGGAAAAAATACAACATTTTGCATTATAACGAGTTTATTTAATGACAATTATTATAATAGTTTATTATATTTATATAATATATATGTTTATAATAATTTAGATACACATTTTCTGAATAGCTCGAAACAGATAACTGCTTAATGGTTTAAACCAAAGATTTTATATAATGATAAATAAGTTAAAAATAATTTATGTATAAAGTAATTAGCATTTAATTGAAACAATTGAACAAAAAGAAAATAAAGATTAAAAATCTACAATGGGAACAATGGAAAAAAAAAGTGAAACTTACTCCCTAATGCAAATGACATTTTGTCTTCAGCTAATAAAAGAATTTCTTTTTCTTGTTCTACCTTTACATTTTTCACAACTGCTTCATTATTAGAAACTGAAGGTTTAGAAAAAGCAACTTTTGCAGGCTTTTGACCTTTACTAACAATATCAGCCCAAGAACGATTAACAGGTTTACTAGATGCAGTTGGTTCCTCAGCTTTTGGAACAGCTGCTTTAGCACTTGTGGTTTCATCTTTAACATTTAAGGCATCTACATGTAACTCAGACTCTACAATCTGTTTTATTCCATTCTGAGTGACTTTTTCTATTAAGTTAGTTGGAGTGTTTTGTTCATATAGAAGTTCACTTCTTTCATTAATTTTATGATTAACATTAGCACTTGGAGCTATTCTATCAGCTTGAGTTGGCAGTCCATTGATTGGCTGTTGAGGCTGTGTTGGATAAATTACCATATTCTGTGGTATGAAACACGAAACAGTTGGATTTAGCTTAAAAGTAGAAACATTTGAAGGAATCTGTTGACTTTCATGTATTGAAGAATAAAAATCACCTTCAAATGGTTTGGGATGTTGTGAAAATGCAACTTGCTGGTCGCATGTATTTTGTTGCAATGTTTGTTGGCCATTGGGGAAACTCCGAGCAGCAGACTGTATTGTCCGCATTTGCTCATCAACAATTGTTGGACGATAATGAATGTCATTCAACATAGGAGCTGCTCCTGGCAGACTTGAGCCATTAGTATAAGAAGCTGAAGGTGCATTGTGTATTTCTGTGTTTCCAGAGGCATTATTGTTTAATAATGGTACATGTGATTGAAATGCAGGAGCATGAACATTTAAGGAAGATATGCTTCCTAGAAAAGAAAAAAAAATCCAATTTTATTAAAAGACATCTGGTAGTTAATAACTGAAAATACAAAATTACTGCTGTAAGAATGTACGATAAGCACAAAAATACAACTTTGACACATAACTTAGGAAGTCATTCTTTTAAATCAATATGAGAAATCAGTTTGAAGATGCATATTCAAAGGAAAAAGTATTTTTTTATTGACAGTTTTTTAAAATAACAAATTAATTTCATTTTCATTTGATTCAGCATTAGCAGAAGAAAATAATAAATGCACCATATACTATAGTAAAAATGCTTTTAATATTATAGGCTATATATATATATATTTTCCTACATTTAAATTATTTAAAATTTCTATCTGAAGATAAATTTTAAAAATATTTTATAGTTGGACATCATATTAAAATGTTTATCGCAAACAAATTGTATACTAAAGGAAATGAAACATTTATCAAATAAATCAACTGGCTTCCTTCAATATTTATATATACATAAAATAATAATAAGGACCTAGAAAACTACAATTTGATGAAAATATTACCTTTGGAAAGTAATTTTTCTTCAGAGTAATCATCCCAAGGGAACTAAAACAGAGAAAATATTGTTATAACAAATACCAAAAATATTAGCTATGCATTTTTTTTAGCTACAAATTTTGCAAACAAAATACAAGCATTTTAAGATATATACAGATCGTACATACTTAGATGAATAATACAAGCAAGAAATATGCCTAAAAAATGATTTTCCTTATTGATTTTATCAAGTGCTGAATGTTATTATCCTGAATTTATTAAAAAAGAGAAAATTTCTAATACTATATAAATCTGTTACACAAACTGAAAAATTATTTTAGTTTTCTATATAATAAATACAAACTACACTTCTATTTTACAAATTAAGTAATATTATATTTATATATACACATATTCGAGGGAAAAAAATCTTCTACAAATACTTTACATGAGAACCATATTGGAAAGAACATTAGCGATAAGCCACTTAAGTGAATTGCATACGTTTTACAGCATATAATAAAAAGAGACTTGTAATAAAATAACTTTTTTAATTTCTAATTTGCATCAATATTTACAAAAATTGATTTCTAATAATTAAGAATAGATAATTACAATTTTTTTGCAACTTATCTTTTTTGAAAGAGGAGTTAAAAAGAGGGGAGGGAGGGGTTACAAGCATCAACTTACTTTAATGAACATTGCCAATTTTGCCTTGCTACATGTTGTAAGGTATCAAATAAGAACATAGTTTCTTACTTAGATTGTCAGCATGGTGAAGTATAAAGTAATTGCATTTTATTGCATTCAATTCATACATTTTTCAATTTAATTACAAAAAGGTGAGTTCTTTAGAAAATTCAGTATCATTAACTACATTAAAATTAATAGCTAAAAAATATATTACATTGGCAATTGAATGAACTAATATTTGATCATTTCAAAAACAGTCATTCATAAAGTTGAAAAACTAAAAAAATTAATATCAATCCATACATTTCTTTTTTGCCAACAAGCTTATTAAAAAATATTCAAAATCAAGGTGATTGAAGATTAAACAAGTATCATATTTTCAATCACTCCCTGTTGCATTAAATTAACAAACTAAATTTTAATTAAAAATTATTCACCTTTTCTTCTATAAAGGTGGCAACAGAAAGGAGAAAATATACAATGTTTTAATACAAGTATTTATTATCACTTTTATTTGTTTAAGAAATAATGCCTTTTATACTAGCTGCCAGAAGAATTCCTGTTTCTTATTATCCTCCCAATATATGTAAAATAATAATGCAAAATAAACTTCTGAACTTTAAGGCAGTTAACTAATTCCCTGTCATCTCGCAACAAGATTTCAAAAATAAAGAGATAGCATAGATTCAATAATATTTAGTTCATATGAATTTTAGAGAAATCAAGGAATTCCAAGAACTAAATGATCTTATAACAAATAAAAACATTAACTTATAATCGCACTAGAAATACCAAGCTCTGTAATTGAAAATGATTTTCACAACTCCAGAGATTCAGAATAGCATGAATTTATGATGACAGAATTAAATTTTTGCTACAAACAGTATAAATGTCATCCCATCTGCAACCTGCCTCCTGTTACTGCCACAGGTTAGTACAGAAGCCATCATTAGGCAATCAGAATTTTAATTTGTCATGTAAAGTCCTTAATTGTGATGTCTACATGCCCTCTAAACATCCTGAATATTAAAGCATGTTAACATTCAACCAAATATGTGAATAAAATAATACCCATATACAGAAGGAAGATAACATACATGCTGAATCAGCAAACAATAACAAAAATTTGTAGCAGTGCAATTTCTGCGGATATTTGATCTTAATGCATTTGCATAACTGGATGAATGTAAACATACTTTTCTATCTTCTCCTACAACATTACTTCATGTGTCATAGCTAGGTTCATTGATAATAAAGTAAGATACAATTAGGAAACTCTGCAAGTAGTCAAATGATATCAGATAACTTCAGTTTTAAAAATTAGGAAACAAAAAACATTTAAATTATTTTCGTACTTCTCAATCAGGAACCCCTATTTATTTGGAAATTTTAATTAGGCATAATCTAAAACTTCATCCAAAAATTTGAAATGACTGTATAGAAGTTTAATAATCATTCTGAATAACAAATAAGACCCAAGGTAAAGCATCTCTAATCAAATATTAAAATAATAATAAATGAACATTTTAAAAATAACGGACTTACCTCTATTTCCGAAACATAATTTGATGGATGAAGCATCTGCTTAATATTCAAGACCTGGACATCGTCCAGGCCCTCAAAATCAAAAAATCCCTGAAACAAAAAAGCATTAAGTAGAAATTATCAAAATAAACAATGAAAATTTATGTTTGCAGAATTTTTTATGCCATAATAGAGTGCATGTTATATTAACACTACATGAGACAAGATCAATGTCATTAATATGATAAAAGCATAGTTTTAAAGAAATACATGACAAAAATTAATATACTTTAAAAATTCCACTAGACATGGGAAGACTAGTGAAAGGGATCACCAATATAGTATTATATATATAATAAGAAATAATCACATTCATTTTATAGAAGATCTATTATGTAATTTACAGATATAAATCTATATATATGGAAAAAAAAATCATTATTTCAGTCTTACAGCATCAGGTATGCAATATGGAAATGATGTAAAAATTGAACACAAAGCACTTTAGCAAAAAAAAATTACCTTGGTACATGCATGTAAATGCAGACCAGCATATTTTCTAATAAATGCTTTCTGTTTTAAAAAAATCATAATTTTTATAAATTTTGTAATGAATATTTTTTAAATTTTAATATTTATATTTAAAAAATGTCTTATTTTAAGATGAATTTTTTTTTTGATTTGACAAAAAGACCCCTTATAAAAAAGAATATTATATTTTCTATATTGCGTAATTAATTCACATTACAAAATATTATGACAACTTTTATGAAATAAAAAAATATTGAAAAAGTTTAGATTTTTATTGTTAAATTAAATTACTAATTAATATGGACAAATACATCATTTTTGAAAACACTGAAATTGATGTAGGAGCCTAGCACGACTAAAACTTTGTATTTGAATTTTATATATCCCACAACAAATAAGATTCAAAATGACTAGGATAGAAATTCATTTCTCTTTATGCCAACTCTTCATATTTAGTCATCCAGAACATTTCATCTGCAGCCTTATAAAGCAAAGAACTAAAGAATACCAAGATGACTGCTATTGCAAGATTTTATACAACTGCCTAGAAACCAAGTACAGAATAATACCATATTCTAATTGATTTTTTTTAACAGAAAAGAAGAGTAGTGTTTAGAAATAGTCAGATTATAAATCTCAATGGATCTTACTTCTGATATCTTCTAATATCCTCAAGTGATATTACAAGTGATATCAATCTTCTTTCTAATATCCCTCAAGTAATATAAAAAATTAGAATATTAGAATAATTCCCATTAGATAAAAATTAACAATCCAAATAGTGTCAATTGTATTTTTAATACTATACACACTTTATCATTCCAATGAAATAAAAGTTATCTTAAAACTTTTATATATAAACTAATATCCAACATTTAAAAATTAGTGCATAAACAATTGACAAATTCAAGATTATGAACTTAAGACATTTTAAAGAATGTTTTAAATGCAAATATCATCAAATCAATCGGCAACAACACACTTTCTCTGAAAAAAAATCAAGATCTTGAAGAATAAAAGTAATGAGACATTTCCAAGAAATGATACAATGTAGATAATTCAGCTTATGTTATTTGAGCATTTGCACATTATAATCAATAAGTCGCCGAATGACTATTCATCAAAAATTTTGATAATAAAAAAAGAAAAACTAACACAGAAGAAAATTTTTAAATGTTAACAAATTTAAAGATATTTATTAGTTTATACAAATCAATTCCAATTCACGACACTTAAGAATACTGCTGAACGAAACATATTCGTAAAATGAAAAAATAATTTTAAAGTCAACTAACACCGTTTAGAATACCAGGTTTCAATTCAAAATAATGAATAGAAGTAAAATTCTTTCTTTCTTTCACGAGTAACGGACAAAATTGAGAGACAATTAAAAATTATGGAAATCTACCAAGAGAAAAATTATACATAACTAACAGAGAAATTGCTTTTTCAGCTTTTTATTTTATATACCTAAAGATAAATTAAAAGATCATTCACTAAGATAACCGTGCTGCATTGACGGGCAAGTAAAATGGCTCAATTTTACAATAGAATTTAAAGTAATTGAAAAAAATTAGATCGCAAACTTACTCTAATCGAACAATAAAGGCAAAACATTGTAACTTTTTGAAACTGACAATACTTTCACATTTGCTAATAACATATCGCGGCGAATTTTCATTTACATATGGAACATAATATCTAAGGTCACAAATCAAAAATATAATTTGATTCACACATCAAATAAATTTGTTCGCTTTTCACAAAATGATATTTTTAAGATAAGTTAAAATTATCGTAAAGTAGGCTAAAACTAAAGGAGACCATGATAACACGAGGTTAACCAACAACAATATCTTTATACACTTAAAAGATATTGAATAATATTCTTACGATTACTTTAAAAGAAAACAATGTATTTATTTCATAATAAATACTTACAAAATTTTCATCCATTTTAATATTTAACTCAAAGTTTCCGCATGGTCTTAAAAATTAACTCCATCGTTTTAATTATTTTACTCGCTCCTTCAAGTTTAGTCTTTACCTCAGTCACAAGCGCAGTTAAACAGCAACAACTTCAAGATGAATAAAGTTTGCGACAGAAAAGAAGGAGAAAGCAGCTAACTTGGCATTTTCAACCTAAAGAAAATAATCATACAATTTGAAAAGTTGCTTTACTTTGAGAAAGAAGCAAAATAATATTTTTAATTTTAATATTTTATAACTGCATATAATGCAACAATAGACTGGAAAATATTCGGAAACACATTTAACAAATTCCTAAGAAAAAATCGGAAACATTGAATGGAAAGTGATTGACGACTACCCTCTTTATCTACAATGTAGAAATTGATATTTTTTTCCAAAAAATATTCAGAATTTTTATTTGTAGATGCAAAAAATTTGCTTACTTATTTTTTATATCAAATTTGTCGTTTTTCTTTCAAAGTCGATGAGGATTTTACAATATATTTCAAAGATTATCCTCAAATTATTATTTTAAAAAATTGCTTATCTGAATGCACTTATTAAGCAAAATTCGGTGACCTATGGTTCCATTTATAATTAAAAGATTTATTTTACATCGGACATAAATTAGGTTTGATTTTCTTTTTAAATATTTTCGAATGGCATGCATCAATTACAGACTACAGAGGTTGGCAGAATATCTATTTTGGATCCATTTCGAATTTTAATACCTCCTCGAAGTAGATGAGATTAACTCTTAATAATAATAATACAAACCGTAATAGAACAAATGTCTTTAATTCAAGGCAGTGTGGGAGTTTGTAGAATCACGTGGTTCTTTTCATATCGTTTTTGTTATAAGATTGTGATTCAAACTATGAGATCTATTCCTATTAACTTCCTTGCTGTGAAGAATAAATTTAACAAATCTAATCAAAGAAATAATGTTCATTTATGAAAAATTTAAGAGTAACATTAAAATTTACCATTTGCAAAGATTGATTTGATTTTTATCAGTTAATATTTTTTTATCATAATAAATTTTATCAGTTAATGGATTTTTCACATATATTGATCTTGTTCAGAATATTCATCAAAGTTAAATATTCCCTAAAAATTTTTAAAATTCCGAATAAGAAGAGCGGATATCTTAATTTTCAATTAGAGTAATTATCGCTATATATCACCCCCATCCACACACAAAATATAAAAATTTAATTCATTTTAAAGTTTACTTCTTTGTTCTTTATAGGCTAAGTTTTCGTTTTCATAAGAAAATTATTATTATCATTATTATTTACTTTTTTATTTTTCAAAGTCTATTTTTCTCGGTTTTTAAAACTTGTATCAATATCTAAAGATGATACTAGTTCTTTCCTCTCCATCGGCATATCTTCGAAAATTTTATCTGGTCTATATTCTTTAAGAATATAGACCAGATATTAACTCTCGGAATCCTGAGGAATATTAAAAACTTTTGTCCAAAAAATATTATTAATGATAGTAGCTTTGTTTAGCATGTTTCTTTTGCCTCAAAATTATCATACATTTAAAATTAAATTTTAGAATTTTTTTCCGAAAGGATGTTTCTGATATTTTAAGGTGTCATCAAATTTTATTCGATTGTTTCATAGAAGCCATGAATAACCTCTCTTAATTAAAAATTCAACTAGGTGATCGCTCGACCACCTCTTATCTTATAAAGGTTTCAATGCTAAATTAGAAAAGACAAATATCGAACAAATTATGTGATTGCAATAGTCAGTAATAAATAGAAAATAAGGAATAAGCAATTTATCGACCGCATCTACCGTCATATCGGTATCATGTTTAGAAGAATATATTATATCTGTTTTATGTTCAGAAACGTTTAAACAAAAGAACAATTCCATTAAGACAAAGAGCGAAACGGACCGCTTGTTTTAATGAGTATTAGAATTTTACTATCACCATAGATAAAATGAAAAGCTACATTTAATTTTTTAAGGCGTTTAATTTTTTTAAAAAAATATTATTAATTTTTTAATGTGCTTTCTGATTCGGCGACGTCGTACTTCTCACGATCTTGCACATGTTGGTGGCGCTGGTTTAGGTGATCCTATCTCCATCGATAGGTACTGGTATTGAAGACAAAATATGCTCCTAAACTAAAAGTACTTGAATTTAAAATATTCATATTTCTCTAAATTAAAATTAAATCCTATTCAAATTATTATTTAAAATTTTTTAATAGTGAAATATAATTTGGGTTAAAAATATCAGTTGTTTCAATTGCTTTTTACTTTCCCGTATAACATAAGTTATACGGGAAACATAACATAAGTTAACACGAAAAGTACAAAACGAAGAGAACTAGATAGATCGATTAGGTACACAGATCAATAGTGTAGTCATCTGTGAAATGTTGAGACAAATAAAAGAAGGAGATGACTGTCTGGATCTGTATTTTCAGAAACATATTAATGCGATAGTTCAAAAACGCAATGACTTAAATATATCGAATTTGATATGTGCAGTTTTGAGACAAATCTTTGTTTCAATCGGTTGAGAAAAACGTGTCAAAAACACGGATACTATTAATGGCATGCCAGCGATTAATTGATAACCAACTCGCCAAGGATCACCTGACAAATTCTGTAAAAATGCTAAATTCAAGCCAAAAATTTATATCTCCTGACTATTGTACGCCATGCAAGGCGTTTTCCGGCATGACATGTTTATTAGCGAGTATGCGAGAAAATTGTGAGGGGACCATTTCCACTAGTTTTATTTTTTCTCAGATGTTTAATATTTCCTTCAATGCCCATCCCTACTTTCTCAGCGTATCATCTCAGATCATTTCACGTATATTTAAAGGTATATGTACAATACATTTAGTAAGTGGAGGAAAGTGATACACGTACCACAAGTTCAAAAACTGTTTTAAATGAAGCATTTTATTAGTAAGTACTTTCAGTTTAGGAAACTAATTAAAATTAATGTATGTCTAAGCATCGAAATAAGTATTCTAATATTAGTTATCATTTTCTCCCTCGCCTATAATTACGATCTATTTCTATCAAAAGACGGCAGGCTAGGAAGTCCAGATGATATTTTGACGAACTTTTTTTTTTCTTGGTAGTTTAATATTTTTCTAAATTTGTAGGTTTTATAATTTAGATTTATTAGTCAAATATTGCAAGTGATTCATACTAAAGATTTAAAACAATGAAAGACAGATCTCTTACTCTTATGAAAAGACAAACAGGTTTAAACCTGGCTTCGCTTTCGTTATTTGTTCTATTACATGGGTAAAGCCCCGTTTCAATGGCCCATGCGCTCCTTGGGTCTGCCGCATTTTGTCCTCTTTTACCCACTTGTGGTTTTCCGGGCTTCTTTGATGATTTTTTTTTTTTTTTTCATTTTACCGACAGTTTGCGGCAAGTTCCCGATCGACGTCCAAAAGCGCGAGTGGTCCTACAATAAATCAAATGGCAGATTTACTACCATAACCGTAATGACAACGGGTTATCAAAACGGGGTTTAAGAAGAAGCAAATCATATATATTTTTATGTCATATAATTTTTAAATTCAACCTCTAAAGAAATTAGAAGATCTCCAACTGTAACTAATTACTAATACAGATATCGGATAAACGACATAATCAATCTCAAATTTGGTGCATTTATATAAAGACTGCTTTGTCATAATAATACGATCTTTACCGCTGAAGAATCACAAAAGTTTGAGGTTTCGTTCAAATTTTTAACTTTAAAAATTTGATTAAAATAAAAATAAGAATTATGGAAATGACATTGACTTCACTGTAAAGCTGAATTTCCCCATTTGTAAATATATTGGTGTAAATATAATTTTTATGTAACGATTTGCTCCGAATTTATGGAGGGAAAATGTTAAATATTGTTATTGGAATCATATTATGTACAGAGAAATAGCGGTAAGAGATACGTTAACTTACATCGCTATATAAGAGCAAAAGTGGCTGAAATTTTCCCTTCAGTGATTTTACTGTGAGATTCTGTTAGGGAGTTCTTTGCCAGGTTCGATTTAGGCAAGGGAATCTCAGATATCTTTTTAAAAAGATGTGCAGGTGTTAAGGATTTTTATTCTTTCGGTCCTGGTGTGGGAACCACGGAGCTTGTTAAGCGCGTGAGAAAAATAATTAAATAAAAAAAGTGGAAATTGGATCAGGAAATAATAAAACATTTTAAAATATTAGCATGGGCTAAATTAAAATAAAATTTAAGATATTAAAATTTAAATTACATTATTATTACATATCTATATCTATATATGCGTGCGTATGTGTTTAGATAAATGGTCCATTTCGAATTTTTACTGATTATTAAGGAATGGACCTGGTAGTTTTGATTTTTTAATGAAACTGTTAGGGGCTGGATTAGCAATTTCGAACCATCAACAAATACCAAGGTTGGTAGATAATACTGCCTGTTCCATTGAATTTTTAACACTATTGCAACGTGAGGAACATTAACCAGATTAGAATTGAACAAGTTGAAACAGGGGATGGATCTTAAGCAGCATCAGCTGAATCTGTGATTCTTATATCTTAGAACTGAGGCTGCTCTTTCGCTTACATGGCCAAATCAAATCTCGCTGAATTCTGAAATTATTCTTTTTACCAGCTTGATTCAGAATGATTATTGTTTCTACATTAACTCCCCCCCCCCGAAAAAAAAGACACTATTGGGATAGTGTTTACGAAACTTTCTCGCATACACCCTAAAAAGATGTTATTATCCCTCTAAAGCCCTTAAAAACAATTTGAAGGCCTTGGGAAAGACTCTGAATGCTACGAATGCTCAGATTTTTATTTTCAGAACTCCGTTTATGAGTATTATGCATTTCGTAATACAGTGCGCAATAAGAGTATGTATTTTGGAGCCCCCCCCCCACCGACTGATTGTAATAAAGAAAACCTGCAATTTCAGTAATACGATTACATATTAGATTTAATTTATCTGAGCCAATGCGTTTTTGAGTTGTCGCGTATACATTCATGCGAATATAGAGAGGACTAAACCCCATCTATTTGGTTCAAAATTTCATACGGATCTTCAATTTAGATGCCGAAACTGTGTATAAAATTTTATCTATTCAGCTTTTATTTTTAATTGGTACTGTCTTCATTACTCTCACATTATTCAAGAGTTAATTTACTGTCATAGGGATAGAGAGATTAAGCACAAATTTCTAAACATTTGGCGTGAAAACCACATACCAATTTGGGGGGGGGGGATGGCGGTGGAAATAAATGTTGTTAAATCAGACTATCACTTCATATTAAAAAAAGATTCCGTACTGATTTTATTTTTAATACCAGCTACCCTTTAGAAATTAAGAATTGATAACTATGTTCGAAAATAAAAATATCGCAAGATATTCTTAAGATTTATTGTTCTTGGTTTGCTGGTGTTGGGAGATATCGTGGTACAACGTTGGCTTATGGATGGGAGGACTGACAATTCGAAACCCGGATTCAAACGAAGATATTTTATGTGGCATAGTACGTGTTTAAATGAAATCTTCTTAAATGAAAATGAAATTTCTTCCTTACGATTTGCCGATGGGAAATTTTTCGCTTTGAATAATTTTTACTTTTTCGTATACTTAGTACAGAGAAAGTATAGTAATCGACAAAAAATTGGAACTCGAGGTTTTGACCTCGTTTTAGACCACCTTGAATTCGAAAAAACACATTTAAAAAAAATGTTCGTCCGTCTATCTGTCTTGACAAAAATAATTCAAAACCGCTTTGAGCTAGATAGTTAGAATTTTGTACACGTTTTACAGAGCAAATTTGATATCTATCAAGTTTTGAGTAAAATCGATTCAAAGAAAGCCAGGCTGACCTGCTGTTCGAGTGTAAGTTAAAACGTTCATTACAAAACAAAGAGAGCTAGATAGATAAAATTCAGTACACAGATTTAGCCTCTATTGCGTAGACACCTGCAAAATTTTGAGTTAAATCCAACTACAGGTTGACTTTCTGTCGGTACGTACTTTTAGAAGCATGTAAATGCGATAATTCAAAAACACAATGACTTAAATATGTCAAATTTGGTATGGGTTTTGTGACTATAGGTGCAATTTTATGCCAAATTTTTGTTTCAGTCGATTGAGAAAAACGTGTCTGAAACACAAATTTGATATTCGGATACTAGTAACGCATGCCAGGGATTAATAACTCGCCAAGAATTATACGATAGATTCAGTAAGAATGCTAAATTGACGCCAAAAGTTAATATTTTTTAAAAAACTATTTTAAGCCAGTGCCATGAAAGAAGTTCTTTGATATGACAAGTTCATTAGAAAATACGCGATAAAGTTTTGGGAAGCCTACTTCCGCTGGTTTTTTACTAGAAAGTAAAAAAAGATCATACAATTACTCACAGCCTCGCTTAGAAGCCATTGTTGTAAATAAAAATTCATAAATAGTTAAAGTTTTCTGAAAAATCTATCCTACATACAAAAACATCTCAAAATTAGTCATACATTTAAATTATCACAGATGCAGAAGTCAAGAGATGGTTGTCTTCAAATTAATTATCATTTGAAACTTGTGAACAAATAGGGGGAGATTATGAATGACAACTGAATTTTCATTTAATTGTCATTCATTATAATTCGATCATTTTAAATTCGAATTTTCTGTAACGTATTAATGTACTTGAATTGATGGTAATATCTGGATTTATATTTTGGAATTTATAAAAAGACAATGAACTATTCACTTAGCCATCTTGGATTTCGTAGCAGCTTTTCAAAAATGTCGAAATGAGGAGAGCGCGCGAATGTGCGTTCCAATTGTTCCATCAGCAAGCATTTCCCAAGGTGTAATTTTACAACTACGAACTGTCCGTCTCTCGCATCTGCGTCTGTATGTTGACATGTCAACGGGATTAAAAGCGTGCGTGAGAGATGGATAACCAGCAACACGCAGCCAGGTGTGCAAAAAAGCGAAAAGAACGTCTAAGTTGTGAGAAACAGTCTAAAAAGCCGATTATATACGCTTCAAGTACATGGAAACGGCGGGAATAAGTAGAAAAAACAATTGATGTTAATTAAGTGATACTTATTAGACTATCAGCTGACATATCCAGCGTCGCTTTGGTTTAAAATACCTTTATGTCTAATATTTTTTATGTAAAACTATTTTTATAGAAAATATTATACACATAGAATTTTTTTAATCATCCGAAATTGATTAAATTAAAATGAAAATATCATTTGTACCAAACAATTTTTAAAATACGAACAAAAAGTTAATTTTTTTCAAACTCTTCTTCATCTATTCATTTATTTATTAAATTTTGAAAAAGAATTGTAATAAAAATTAATGAAAACATTGCATTAAAAGGGAACTGATTTCGTTGGAAAGAAAAAAATTTGAATTTTAAGATGATTTAAAAATATTTCTTGTGAATAAATTTTCTTCGAAGTTGTGAAAGAAAAAATGGCAAATTTTGACTTAATTTCTAATGAATTGAGTTTTTTAATTAACTTCTGCAGATTGAAAAAATCGCATCATTTTTCTTTTGTTTTGTCTAAGCTAATAAGTTTACAAAGTTTGTTTGAATTCGGCCCACTATTTAGGAGAAATGGAATATGCATACATATATGTAGTAGTTCCCAAAAGAATTTGTAGATTCACGAATTTACTTTAATGAAATTCATTTCTATCCACTACTAAAAGCTTGATATTTCAATGCGATATTTTTTTAAATAACATAATCTATAACTGTTTCTTAAAAATGCATATAAAAATGCTTCTTTTTTGAATAATCAATAATAAAAAAGAACCGAACAAATTATTTCACAAAAGTCTTCATACATTTTAAAATCTTTACATGTGAATAAATATTAAAATATTTCTGTCAGTTAGTACGTATCAATAGCTTTCATGCAGCTGGATATAGATCAGAGTAATTATTTTATTTTATTTATTTATTTGCTATTATTTCTGCACCAATGTTCCTCTATTCTTCCATCTTTACTATTTTTTAATTCGTTTTCCTCGTATTAATGCTATGTCTACGAATTCTAATTTCCAATTCTCTCAAAATATATTCTATTGGCTATTAATCCGATGACTGAGATGACGTTTCTAGATTTTGTGGGCAATTTTAGAGATCAGAGAACCTTGAAAACAGTAAGTTTAGGACTGACGATCCTAAACTTACTGTATTTTATTTACTGTTACTTACTTTAATTTTATCGTCACACTGATAAAATTAAAGCAAAGTTGATTGTCTTCTAAAATATTTAAATAAAGAGCATGATTCATTATTTCATCAAGAAATACCACTTACACAAATCTGATGCCGATATGCGCTATCATTTATCATGCTTCACAGTTCCAACTGAAATTCTTTAGATTAAGTTCATCATTCTTTCTTCTTCTTTTAATTCATAGGCTTCACAGAATTAAAATTATTAAATGGCTTTTATTTGCAAATAAAACATAATTCAAATACATTTCAAGCTTATTTATCATTTTTTCGTAAAAAAAAGTTTGGTCTTTTTTTTTTCTTCTTTTTTTTACATTTGGATAGTAATTTCATCTGTTGGGACCATAGCTTATGCCCGAAAGCCTCAGTGGAGTAAAGTACCTTGTTTTCGTGCAGCACGTACTTCCGGATTTACTGCAGGGAATACCGGCCATTGCACGCCAGAACATGTGGTAAATGCATAAAGGTGCACCAGCGCATTTTTCGAAATCCGTTCGTAACCACCTAGATGATACATATCTTGGGAGGTGGATTGGCCTCCACGTTCCCCGGACCTTAATCCCTTGGATTTCTTCTTCTGGGGCCCCATGAAATCTCTTGTTTATCAGACACCTTTGGATACAGTGGATGATCTCGTAGCACGGATCGTCGTCGCTGCTGGAGAAATCGCAAGCACACCTGGTATGTTTGAGCGCTTTCAGAGGTCTTTTAAACGTCGATGTCGGTTGTGTAATGACTTTCGCTGCCGCAACATTGAGCAATTTTTTTAAAAGTTTTCTCATTGTCTCCTTGTGTTAAAATGTCTGTGCTGTATCTATATTCCACCAAATAAATTTTCACCGTCGTTTGCGACTTTATATTTCTTTGGAAATTCTTATCACCTTTATAACTACTATAACTCCTGAGAATTTTTCGGTAGAATTTTGCAGTACCTTCTGTAAACATCGGTAGCGATGTTGCAGCGATGTTTTCCGACAAACATTTTAGTTTTTCTTATCTTAAAACCTCCCCAGTTTTCACACTACAGACTTATATCAAATGAAGGAGCATAAAATTCCTTATATTTTCAAGCTTTTATTTTTCATAAAGTTTTAATATTTTTGCAGATAAGGGTTCTAAACTAATTTTCCCTTTTCAATAATTTAAGACCACCTGGTTCATCAAATCGGTATTTTACTTACATAAAAAATAGCCTTTAAGAATTTGCTTTCATTTAAAAGAAATTCATAGATGAAACGTCATTTGTTATATTTTTATTAATTTTTTACAGTTTCCAACAATTTTCCGACTCCCTATATTTTTGAGAATTTTATCCACTAAACGTCGTTTGGGATCCCATGTTGTATCGTGATTCTTTATCTTCTTGATGCCTACTTTCACCTCTCTGAATTTGTCAGTCGAATTTGGCAACACCCTGTATATATAAATATACACACACACACACATACAGTGGCTCAAAAAATTGAGAGTACACCTTACTTTTACTTGATAAATCCGACTTTCAATATAAATAACACATTACCGGGAAGTGCAAACATGTTTTTATTTTTACACATAACTAATGGTTTAATTTAAAATAAAAATAAAGAACAATCGACGAAAAACTGAATTGAAAAGTCTAAGAAGCATTTGAAATAAACATACACAGAATTTTGCCTCAAAAAATTGAGAATACACCAATAAAATTATTGTAATATCACGCATAGAAAGAACTTGTCATTATTTAGTTGCATGTCTTTTGGCTTTTATAATGGCCTCTAAACGTCGTGACACCGATTCAACTAATTTTTGGTGGTATCTGAAGATATTTCACCCCATTCTTCTTGCATCACTTGTTTTAAATGAGTTTTGTTAATAATTTTGTGTTTTTGGACCACTGCTTCGAGTGTGGCCCACAGATATTCAATGGTATTGATGTCGGGGTACTGTGGTGGTGTGTGTAACTGCTGTTTACAATAAAAAAAGACACCATATTTTGACGTTACGTGCATTCAGTTTGGGATCTTTGTTCTACTGAAAAATGAAATTTCCATCTAAACCCAAATTTTTGGCACTTTCTTTTAGATAGCTGCGAAGTATATCCATGTAAATCATATCGTTTATAATGCCATTTATAAAAATTAAATTTCCTACCCCGAATGAAGCCATGCAACCTCAAATCATGACGGAGTCACCATCATGTTTAACTTTAGGACGCAAATTTGGGATCCAAAGTAGTATTAGGCTTTCTCCGTATATTACGATGGCTGTCACTGCCAAAAATGTTGAGCTTTCTTTCATTACTGAATATAGCTTTCTTCCAAAAGTAATTGGTCTTCAATTGATGAGTTTTTTAAACTTCAAATGCTTTTCCTGAATTTGCTAGCTGATGAACGGTTTCTCTCTAACAATGCGACTTTTATATCCAACTTGTCTAATGGCATTTCGCACAGTTTCAACACTTAAATTTCTGCCTATGATTTGAAAAGTTTCTGCAACAAGTTGGATGAACCATATGGTCGTAGAAATCTAAAGGAAAGTGTTAAAAATTTGAGTTTAGATGGAAATTTCATTTTTCAGCAGGACACGGACCCCAAACAGAATTCACGTAACGTCAAAATATGGTGTCTTTTTCATTGTAAACAGCAGTTGCACACACCACCACAGTACCCCGGCATCAATGCCTTGAATATTCGTGGGTCACTCTCGAAAAAGTGGTTCAAAAGCACAAACTAAGAAATAAAACCCATTTAAAACAAGTGGTGCAAGAAGAATGGGGTAAAATATCTTCAGATACCACCAAAAATTGATCGAATCGGTACCATGACGTTTAGAGGCCATTATAAGAGCCAAAAGACATGCAACTTAATGATGACACTTTGTTTCTATGCGTCATATTGCAAATACTTCATTGGTGTATTCTCAATTTTTTGAGGCAAAATTCTGCCTATGTTTATTTGAAATGCATCTGAAACTTTTCAATTTGGAAGAATTTTATTGATTTTTCTTTATTTCTACTCTAAACTAAACCATTTGTTATGTGTAAAAATAAAAACATGTTTGCACTTCCCGGTAATGTGTTATTTACACTGATGTGCACAACTTAAGCAACATATATGTTTTTTGCCATAACTTCACGAGAAATCATCTGAGAGACATGAAATTCAGAAATGAGATACAGCATTTTGTTCTGAAAGAATGACGAAAGCATAGTTGCACAGAAATGAATACAATGCATACAGTATGGAATCAAACAAAAAAAGGCTTTATTGAACTCATAGTATCGTTACACATGATTGTCTGTCCAAGAGGAAGAACAGCAAGCAGATGTTCCTTAGTATGGGATATGCCCTCCCCTTACTGCAATGGTTGCTTCGCACCGTCTCCCCATACTCAGCACCAGATTGTCCAACAGTTCTTGAGGTAAGAGTGCCCATTCCTCAATCAGCATCTGTTTAAGTTGTCGGGTGTTCCCAGGAGGATGTAATCGTGCCGCAAGGCGTCTCCCCAAAGCCTCCCACACATGTTCTATCGGATTTAAATCAGGGGAGCACGCCGGCCAATCCATTCGAGTGATATCTTCACTTTCCAGGAGCTCCTCAACAGCATGAGTCCTGTGTGGCCGTGCATTGTCATCCATAAAAACGAAGTCTGATCCAATGGCACCTCGGAACAGACACACATGAGGAAGGATCACCTCCTGACAATAGCGATCTCCAGTTACAGAACCTCTGTCGAAAACGTGGAGCTCAGTCCGCCCATTCATCATAATACCTCCCCAGACGACAACTCCAGGACCACCGAAACAGTCTCTTTCCGTGATGTTACAAGCGATTCCCAACGCCAGTTGATTTGGAGTGAGGTCGGGACACGGTTTCATCCCAGTCATCCCTTACATGACCATAATAGTTCTTATTTATATTTAGAAAAAATTCAAAATAATTCAAAGAACAAATAGCTCAGTCCGTGTTAACATGCAAGATCAGAATTAAAGAATACCAGTATTCTCCGATTATGCCGATACATGTGAAATAGATCAGTAAAATACCGAATATTTGATCATATTCTTAAACATTAGAATTATTGCCGGTATATATCAGCAAGAACAGAAAACTCTGACGACAGCTGGAACTAGAATCTGAAAAGACACAGATAGAGAAATGAACATAACAGTTTAAGTTGTTGCAATAAATAAAATTGTGCTGAAAATCAATGCTATAAGATTAGTCTTGAAAATCAATGCTATATGAAAAGAAAGGGTGAAAAAAAGTAAAAAAAGCGAATTAGAACGGATAAAATATTTTTGAAATATAATAATGATTAGCTGATATAGAGGACTCCTGGGTTACTTCCTCATTTTCCAGATTTCTACATCACACTGAAAAGAAGAATTTTGACTCACAACTCACTGCTTTACCAACAGTTCACCATAACTTACATATATGATATACTAGCCGCCTTTGGCGGCGACCAGCCGGTTCGCCAGTATTAACGCTCGCTACAATTTTCAATTAAATATTTTAAGTAACTGGTCTCTTAATAGATTCTCAAACAAAACAGTTTTAATCTTCAAATTTTAATAGTCATACCAAACTTATACTGTTGTTTAGGTCGTTTCTTTCAATTTATTATATATATTTTGCTAATTTGTTGTCATTTCCGGTAAAACTTACACTTTAATTTAAAGTGGAAATGATGAAATTGCAATTAATATAAAGATATTTTTTAATAAAACCAAGCGTTTTATTTTATTTATCATCTTTATTGTTATTTATTTTTTATTATTATTTTTGAATATGAGTATTGCAAACAGAATCGCTCGGTATTTAAGTCTTATGTGAACTACAAAATATTTTTCATAATTTATGTAATATCTCAAAGAATAATTCAACAAAAATTTCTCAGATTCAGCATAAAATTCAGTTTTTAGTTTTGCTTTCAAAAGGATTGAAATGAAATCCATAATAATATTTTGTTACGTCCTATAAATATATTTCAAAAATTATGTAATCTAAATTTAATGCAGTAAGGTATCATATTTTGAGAAATATTCTGGACACACCAAATTTTAAATAAATGAATGAATGTTTCTATTTTCCACGATCAACTAAGACTTATTTATAATGTTTTGAATGTCAAAAATTTAGAAAAACTCACCATTTTCATAATCTTAGGCCAATTAATCTTGAGAAACCTGCGCGCTGATTGGCGTATTTTCTTTAAAACGATCGATGGAAAATCTAAAATTATCCTTATTTTATTGAATAGAGATATTCAAATTTTCATAAATCAGTCAGTTTAAGTGATTGATTTAGTTGATTGGAAATTAACTCTTTTTATTTAAAATATTAGTGTTTCAAGAACATTTTGTTATTCGTGATTTCCACAGCAGAAGCTTTATGTAAAATAGAAAATTCGTTATTTATTAGAGCATTTATTGAATCAAGTTACATAAAGTATAATCATTTTCCATTTAGACCATTTTAGCAGATTTGTGTCTTACTAAAGGTTTACAAATTAGCTGTGTGACCCTGATTTGAATGGATATCCTGTTCATATTAAATAAAACTTGCCTTAGAATAAAACTGATTTATTGGATTAATAATATAGAGAGTGTAAAAGATCATAAAATAATTTTTCTTGAATTTATTTTTTAGAAAAAATAATATTTTTTATTTGTTTCACTTCCTACAGACACGTGCCGAAAATTATATTTTTGCAGATTTCATTTCCAAAAAGATTTAATTTATTTTTAATTGGAGCTTTAATCAATGTGATGGCAACACTTTGAAAAAAGCTAATTTTTTCCCATGAATGCGAAACGTGCTAGAGCAATTTTGAAGTTTAAAACGTTGGTATCATTTAAAAGATAAATTTTTGATCTTTAACTTCATGTAAAAATCTTTTTTGTGCGGTAATATTTTTGGAGGCTATAGCATATAGCAGAATCACGACAAAATTTCGCTTAATTTTTTAATAAATAAAATTCTAATTAAAAATTCGAAAAAATAACCCCCGGGTGCACATTCCCGGCCTCCAAGGTATACACGTGCCAAATTTGGTAGCTGTAGGTTGAATGGTCTGGCCTGTACAGCGCCAACACACACACACACATTGATATTTATTATAAGTATAGATTTGAACTTTTCTCCAAGATTTAGAATAGTGGCTTTGACATAATTTTGAGATTCAGGAAAACTTTAATAGCAAAATGTCGCAAATTCACTTTCACAGAAATAAGAATATTACATTAAAATCTCCTGAACTCAAAGAATTTCATTAAAAACATCAACTAATTTGTTTGAATAAAATTAAGTGTTATTTGTACTTAATTGATGCCTTGCTTGTTTATTTCACGTAAATGACATTTGGGGGTTATCAGATAAATATCAAATCTATAAGGGACATCTACTCACGGTGCTTTTACATATTATCACATTAAAAATCTCGATGTAAATGTCTGTATTTCTGTCGATAAATAACATGATTTTATTTTGAGCATGTCTAAGCTTCCGTTTATCAAGAATAAATCGAATACTCCCTCGGAGAGGGGGAGAAGACCGAAAATAGGATGCGGTTTATACATGTACCGTGCGGCACGGTATGACTGTTTATAGATAACGAACGCTTTAAGAGATGGTCATAGTGGATGATTGAAGTGGCAATACTAGAAACAGTTGATCGTCACAATTTCAAGGAAATATATCTTAAAATGTTTGGAATCATATTTATAGCAATTAACTAACGAAAAAGAGTTATTTCCTTGCTTTTCTCGTATTTTGATATATCTTGACACTTTCCGTATTTAGCTTCGTATTATAAGGAGAAATACGAAAATGTATTGCATGCCTGGAATATGAATTTTTTATCTTTTCTGGCTGTGCGACTAGATAAAAAATTTATTAGATATCTACAGTTTTGGAATCCAGACCTTCCTACAAGACTAAGTTTCGTTTATGCTTTAATTGCTTTTGATGATCAGCTGGTTCGTATGGAATATTGATTGTGCTTAGTATCAGTTCAAAATCTAAAACATGAATTGAAAATACCCCCGATAATGTATTTTAAATATCTAATTGTAAAATTCATTAAAGTTACATTATTTTGTTAACTTTATATATGTTCCTATTATGCACGTGAACATTCTTAAGTTAGTCGAATCCCATGACATTATAGTGCCATTAGAAACATACAGTTTAACACATAAACTCCATACAGTTTCCTACTAAGTGTTTAATTTTTCTTGTGGTAATATGATTTCGTTATTTGATTTTCATATAAACTGGGGGATAATCGATTTTTTCCCCTTTAACTTTCAAACACGTAACACGCGAAAAAAAAATACACAATTTAGAAAAAAAAAAAAATGGGAGCCAAGGAAATGGCTTTTAAATTCGCCGTTAAGCATTTTTCAAAAAATTTACAAAATTAAAAAAAAAAAACTTTTAGAACAATTAAATTTGAATTATTAAAAAAGACAACTTTTCTTTGTTTAAAATTTTGTAAAAAATCATTTTTGTGCAATAATATTTTTCTAAAATTTTGAAATAATATTTTTTTTTGAAATTTCAGAATATAAACATTTTCTGGAAATATGTATTCTGAAATTCTTAATTAAAATATCGAAAAAAAAAATCTCTAAGAAATACTTATTTCTACCTTTGAAGATCTCATCTTCTAAGTTTGGTAGATCTAGGTCAGAAGTCTCCATCCTATTTAAGATTATGCCTTTCTACAAGAAAGAATAATTTCAAAGCACTCTCTTCTAGGACGAGTAAGTTACAATTTTTTTTTTAAATATTTTAAATATTATTTAATTTAATTTTATTCTTCTATGTTTCTATTGAGAATCTGAATGCAACAATTAAAGCGATTATCAAATATAGTAAAAAAAAAATAATAATTTAATAAAAATTTAAAAAATAAACAAAAATTAATAAGATTTTAAAAAATGGAGATAGCTGAGGCTGATGCAGCGTTAAAATTTTGCTATTATGACTTTATAGTTTTATTAATGCCAGTGCAAATTGTCCTTATTCAGTGATAAGTAATCTGTTTCTTTTCTTGCATATTAAATAATCTTTTGAAACTGAAACCACGCTCAGTCAAATGCAATGGAGGAAAAATAATAAAAATGTCTGTACATTTGCTCACAATGGGCTAACAGTTAGTTCTGATTCTTCAAGAAAGAACTCTTGATATCCATTTCTAATTACTTTGTCATATACACAATATAGAGTAAATATAGTAATCGTTAAAAAATTCAAATCCGAGGTTTTGATGTATCTCTACTTTTTAGAACTTCCTGAGTTCGGAAAACACATTTTTGGAAAATTTCCGTCGATCTTTGGCAAAGATAACTCAAAGGCGCTTTCAGCTAGACAGATGAAATTTGATATTTGATCTCTATACTAAATTTGTAGATTTCTATCAAATTGTGAGCAAAATCCGCTCTGAGGAAGTGTGTCTGTCCGGCTGTTCGAGTATAATTTAACGCGATAACTACAAAACGAAGTAATTAGATAGAATGCGATGAACAGAATTAACATCCACAATCTAGACAACTATCAAATTGTGAGCCAAATCCAACAAAGGATTGACCCTCTTTCAGTTTGTACTTTTAGAAACATGTAAAAGCGATAGCTCAAAGATGCAATGACTTAAATATATCAAATCTGGTATGCGATTTTGTGATTACAAGCATTTTTTTTAATTTCAAATTTTTTAATAGTTAGGGAAAAAGGCATTTAAAATACAAATTCAATTTTCGGATACTATTAACTTCATGACAGGATTTAATTGCCAAAAAACTCGCCAAAGAATCACACGACAGATTCAAAGAGGATGCGAGAAAGATTTTGGGAGCCCACTGCCGCTGGCTTTACTTTGGTTTTTGTTAATTGTGATTCTGCGGTTTGATATTTGTTAATTATAACTTCCCTCTAAATTTTATGTCTCTGCTGTATCTGCGTTTATGAAGGGATCGAAAATTTATATATTTATATAACCGCGCCTGATATGTAAATCTACTAGTTAAAGAATGTGGTTATACTAATTTCGTAAATAGTTGGAACACTACATTCGCTATTCTAGACTGTCTTAACTCTTCTACTCCCCTTTTGCCTCTAGACCTGATACCACCCCCCAAGGGAAGTTCCACATTCCATTAAAGAAGTGTGTGTTGGGGGGAGGATTACTTTTATTAACCTTCTTGAATTTGAGCCAATGAAAAAATCTTCTTCGATTTTTACTTTCCTATGTACGTAGGTTCATAACCTATGTACGTAGGTTCAAAGTTCAATACCGGAATTCGGTATTTTTTAGATCTTAATACCGGGATACC
>JAPMOR010045987.1:41977-85546 GCA_026543865.1 Argiope aurantia | reverse complement strand
GTGATGTATGCTGCTAAATCAATTTACGCAATGGATCTAAATATGTATGATTTTTTGAATGCTAAAATGCAAATACAATTTAAAAGTGACGTATTAATGTATTCCTTCGTTTTATTTATTTAATTCAATTCCAATTCGCTATGTTAAATAACTTCATGAAAATAATTAAATGACTTATTTTTCAATTTTATACCTTCCGATTTTCAATAAGCTTTACCATTTGAAAGTTGAAATTTAATAAAAGGTTAAAATAAAATCATTTTACTTTGTTCATACATTTTTTTGGCTCTTTCTCCTTTTACAATTAGTAGAGTGCTTGTATAAAATGAATATTAACTTATTTTTGCAATAAACTTATTATTTTTGTCGTATATTTGTTAAGCTAAAAGGAACTGTTCATTCAGATTTAAACATATATAACTTCATCAAATTCACAATTATACTTAAACTCTTATTTAATTTACTAAACCCTTAATTTATTTTAACTCCAAAGCATAAATTATTTTCATCGTTCCATTACCAGTCATTACCTTCTTTCGTATTTCGAAGTACTAATTTAATGATTTCGAGTTATCTAAGCATTTAGCAAATGGTATCCAGATTAAACATGGTTTTTCCCCTTATGTTAAAATAAAAAAAAAATTAGAATAATGAAATTTTATTTTATAGTCTTGTTATAATAAATAATTTTGTTAAACATAAATTTAGTAAAATTCTGTGCTTTTAAAATTAATCATTCCCTGCCTTCAATAAACTTTTTCATTTGCACGAGGAAATGTAATAAACCTTCTCTCTTATTAGGTAGGGGTTTTTTAATGCTTTCTTCTTTAAAATGAGTTCCGAAATGCGGGCTTTCTTTTTCAATTAACGTTTTATTCTAGCGAGTATTTGTCAACTTGTGATTTTAAATTAATTCAAGAATTCCTAACAGAAAAAAGACAACTTTCTATCTGCTTCTTTTCTAAAAATATGGTGAACTTTTTTCATCCGTGTTTCAAAAAAAAAATACTCATAGCTGTTTTAAATCTATATTAAGAATAGTACAAATGTTAAGAAGACCGGAGAAATGACAAAAAAAAAATGTTATTTTATATTTTTTATTTATTACTTGACCATTTGGGTATGAGCAAATTATCCATAAATGAAACAAAACCCAACTGAAACCATTTCAAGTTGTTTGTAACTTTACGCAATGCACAGATACATTTTTTTTCAATAATATTTAATGTTCAGCCAAAGGTTGTGGTTTACTGATTTATATAGTTCCAAAGAAGAATGTATAATATTACGCACAATTTAATATTATTTTTAACGTTCGATATCGCCTGATTAAATCATAGAATAATTCATGTGCTGTAAATATTAGTTACCCATATTTTTATTTTTTCTTATCGCATTACTACGATTGTTTGTGTATTCTTATTTTCATTGAGAACATAGAAAATAACTCACATATGCGACGAAACAGTGTATAATAATTTGAAAGGAAAAAGAAAAATACTAATAATAAAATTTCTCATTTACATACACAAATAATAATATCGAAATTTTCTAATGTTTAAAGTTAATAAGTTTTTGAGTATATTGACAATAAAAAAACTCGATTGAAAAATTAGTTCGATTCTTTAATATTTTTTTTCTATGCGAAAAATCATTCTACTAAAATCATTTTTATATAAATTCCTTACAAATTTTCTAAACTAAATTTTAGGAATACTTTTTCAATTATTTACTTGGATATTTTTGCATGAAAATTGTCTAGATGAAATTGAGAGAAATATTTACGAAGAGTGTTTAATCGAAAGCAAATATAAATTGCTTCATTACATTTCGAACAGAATAACATTATTTTCAGATAATATATTGACACATGAAATATTATGCGTAAATACGGTATCTATTGCTGGAAACTATCAATTATTTTTCTTTCGGCGCTTTTTTGGCACAGTTTTTTTCCCTCCTTTTTTTGTAATTTTTTTTTTATCCATTTGAGATTAAAAAAATCAGTAACATTTCACGAGCTTAAAATTTGTTATAAAAAATTGTAGATATGAAAGCGGGGTTCACATTGATGACATAAAATTCTCAACCGAAACACATCTGTAGTTATTACTTAAAGAGGTCAACAAATATGTAAATATTTATTAAAAAATATAGTATGAATAATACAGTTGAGTGACTTAAATGATTTTGCGAGTAATATACTTTTATAATAAAAACCTCATAATTAAAATAGAAAATTTGAATTATTTTTAAATTAGTATGACATTTTAATTTAGGGATAAACTAAATATGCATTAGCAGAAATATGTCTTCATGTAACGATAAATTCAACTTTTTATTTGTAGAATAATAAAAGTGACATATCTTTTGTCTGAATAAAAAACTATCTTAAAACAAGATTGTATTGAACGTATTCATTGTAATCTATTTATACATTTGAAAGAAATAAGATTCCGTGCTTTTTTTAAATGAGTAAGTAAACTTACTTTCATATTCAAATATACTTTTGTTTAAAATAACTATTCTTGGAAAATCAAAGAAAAGCATTTCCATAATAAAGGCAGACAGAGCATGCACAGGATACATTTACTGGATTTTTTTATGAATTGTTTTCTTTAGTAAGTATTTTTTTTAATGCTCGAAAATCGAAAAAAAAATGTTTTTTTTTCAAAGGATGGAATAAATTATATTTCTATATAAAAAGTTATCAAAAGTTAAAAAATATTATATTAATTAGATTACCTGCTTTACATTTTCCTGTGGCATTACCAAAAAATGGCAAAAAATGAAATGTTGCATGTATTTAAATATGAAAGAAAATTGTAAAAATAATTATATAACATAAGCAGAAATAGAAATAAAAACTATAATTTTTTTTCAAACCTCTTATTAAAATGCGTTTATATTTTTTTGATGAAACGTAAACAAAAAAATAATCATATACATTTAAAAAAATCAAAACTTTCAAACTCTCTTGTAGGAAAGTCACTGAAAGTATTTATTCTGATTATAAAGAAGAAATGTAAAGGAAAAGAAAAATACGTACAAATAAATTACTTAATAATTCATTAAATTTTAAACAATGAAAATATTTCTTGCAAGAAATAGTAGTGAAGTATCTGATTTTTTTCTTGTTATATTATGTTAGTTTAGTATATCAGTTTGAAACAAGAATGCAGTCGCGATATGTTAAAGATATCAGTAACTGAAATTTTTGAGAAATATCCTATGAGGCAAAAAAATTATGATTGAAAAAAAATTATTTTCCTAAATCAACACATACATCCGAGAAGAGTTAGCTCTGAAACGAACAGTGTGGAATTTGAATATAAAAAACTATTTCAATATGAAAATGATATGTTATGTCATTACATTATACAATATGCAAGAAAGCAACATACAAATCAGAGAGTACAAAAATCCTTCTTACTATTTGAAAATTATTTTCTGGTTGTAATAAACAGAGTCAGAACATATATTGTGTCAGAAAATTTTTTATTGAATAATCATCTGAGATATTACATAAATATTACTACTGATATTTTCAAAAAATATGTTTGGATTTTAGCAAAAGGAAAGTTCTTATATTAGTTAAAGTTTAATCACTTCCGTTTCACTTTAAAATTCAAATTTAAGAGCAGATGACAGAAAACGATGAGAAAACATAGTGCAATGAAAAATACGATATAATATTGGTATAATAGTACTTATTATATATGATTATCAGAATTTGATACTTAAAAATATTTTTCTGGTACAGTCATTAAGAAGAAGTTACACAAAATAATAATTGAAAATTATTGAGAACATATTTGTTGGCGATTAGAGTGCAGGTGATCACCAGAGGCGAAAAATAATAAATAAAGTTAAACACAATTCGAAATTTAACTATTTCCTATTCTGATGCAACAAATTGCAAGTAGATGCAAGCAGATTCATATTTTAATTCTTTCTCTTTAATAAAAAAAGGCACAAATTTTTGATGCAATAAGTAGATCCATATTTTAATTCCTTTTCTTTAGTAAAAAAAGGCACAAATTTATAATCTAACAAGTAGATTCAAATTTTAATTCAATTTCTTTAATAAAAAAAGGCAGAAATTTTTGATGCAACAAGTGGATTAATATTTTAATTTTCTCTCCTTAATAAATAAAGGCACACATTTTTGGTGCAACAAGTAGATTCATATTATAATTCCCTCTCTTTAATAAAAAAAAAAGGTACACATTTTTGATGCACCAAGTAGATTCATATTTTAATTCCTTCTCTTTAATAAAAAAAGACACAAATTTTTGATGCGACAAGTAGATTTTTATTTTAATTTCCTCTCTTTAATAAAAAAAAGACACAAATTTTTGATGCAACAAATAGGTTCACATTTTAATTCCTTCTCTTTAATAAAAAAAGGCACACATTTTTTGTACAACTTTATTATTTTATGCATTTTAGAAAAATATTTTTTGATGAAACTCTCATTATTTTTTAGATTAGCATTTTAATATTTGGAGAATGAATATTTTCAAAATAATAGCGTTATTATGACTTTTTTTCTTTATTCTTCGCATAAACAGCATTTGCCATTCTATAGAAGGCACAAATATAATATAATTATTCGTAAAAGGAAAATATATTACAATTCTCATATTCCATACTTTGCTTCAGACCTCCAGGCATTCTAAAAGATTCATAGGTATTTGATAAAATGTCGGCATTTCATATATTGTTCTAAAAATATATGTTTATATAAAATAATATCATTTAAATAGTTAAGTTTCAAGAGAATATTGAATATAACTAGTCCTACAATTTAAAAAAATAAATACTTTTAAAAAACTATATCTGATATCGCTGTTTGCTAAAAAAAATAAAGGAATTTTCTTATCCCTTTAATATTTGCTAACTAGCTGAGTTGTCAATTTATGCCGATTTTCAAATCAAGGCGACTCTTACGTAATGAATTCTTATCATTGCAAACTGTTACAAAATTAATATTGCAAATTATTATCCAATTGCCATAGAAGTAACCACTGAGTAGGAATCACTGATTTAATTCAACGGCCAATTTACATGTTACAAAGCGACTGCCACCAATGATAGCACTAAGAAGCAGTGTGATAACATACTAATTAGAAATAACCATCAATTCAATATTGTCTACCGAGTGGCAATAAGGACACGCAAACCACTTGAGCTGTTGCGACAGTTGACAAATTATACAATCAGGATTATTGTTCGCTTATATAATATATGTTTCTGCGAAGGACCAATATATTTTAAATGTCGATATTTTCCAGTGGGCATCAACAATCTCATAGTTGTGTGGCGTATGACCGAAATATTTGCTAAATCATTATTTACCACTCACTCCTACAAATATTGACATTCAGCAAGCACTAATGATTAATCGTCTTATGTTAAAACTAAAATACAGGGTTGTATTCATATTTTACTATCATAATATATTATGATATTGTTACGAAATTTCCGGGGTTCGTTTGGATAGTGGAAGTTATATGGTGTGGAGAACGCTCAATCAGCAGGCGGCAGTAGAAGAAACAACGACGTTTATTTACACGAAGACACACAGGACAGCACAAAAACGACAACTATATGCAGCACAAAGAAGACAATTATCTAAAGCTACGAGACGTGCAAACAGCAGCACACAACAAAACTCTACTGCAGACAGTAGCGCATAGCTTAGTTCAGGACTAGCTTGACTCCGTCGCTGCTCTGCTAATCCCTGGAGGACCAGTTCTTCACCGTCGATTCCGACTCCTCTTGGTCGCTTCCGACTACCCTACTCTTCAAATTCAACTTCAATGGTAGACTTATCGGGGCACCCTTCCTTGGAATAGGACTATCCCCTTAGTAACATAACTGGCTGAATAGACTTTACTTTTAGGTATGATGACATGATCTGTGGTGGTTCTTGATAGTATGCCACCCTACTCTGGCAGCTTCAGATCCTTTTATAGGTCTCAGGAGGTGGGGCTGGAAGCCTCTCAACCAATCAGGAACGTTCGAGGCGTATGTCGGTTCCTACTGAACGGATCGGGTAAATTCTGGATGTTTCGGGTATAATCTATTTTGGCGCCAAAATCGCCAAATGGTCGCCAGACTTTGGGATCTCCGACGCGACACCCGGACTCCATCCAATACAGGTGACTGTAAAACTGTCTTTCTGATGATGGAACCAACTATTCTGGGAAGCAGAATTGCAGGTTTGTAACAATATATAGTAAGTGGAAAGACTCGGCAATAGCTAATGTAGATATTAAAACTAAAACCACGAGAGCATTCTAAATGAGAAAACAAAGTAATATCAATCATAAAGTTATCCAAATATTGTGTAATCAACCTTAAAAAACTTTAAGTTTCCCCTCTCACTCAAACTTATCTGTGTATGTCGAAATTTACTGGCGATGGTACAAATTTTTAAGCAAATATTCAGTCTTTCACTGACCTATTTGATATGCATCAACGTTTATCAAAGAATATTGACATTTTCTACTTTTGGTCTTTCATGATACTATACACATTTCATGCAATATTACGAGGGTTGGAACTTTAATAGTGGCAACACTGCTGTAAAAATGCCACGCAACAAAACCAAAGAATATCAAGTATAAACAATGTTTTGTTCTAGATGTTCAAAATTTCGTTTTCATTTTGTTCTGAAATCCAATAACTTATTGGTTCCTTGGGTAGCTTATCATCATTCAAATGATTTTTTCCTACTTAACATTTATACTAAACATAGGTATCTTTTGTTTTCATCAAGGCATTTCGGATTCAGATTGTTCTCTAGAAAATGTAAGCGTGCTCTGTGAACCTGATTTTATAGATAAAATGAAGAATGCTAATTTTTCATGTGAGATATTCATTGTTGCTGTTGTTTCTAATGGCGTTTGCCATGGACAAGCCCACCGATTACGAACTCAGCGATTTTAAAGTGTCTCTTGATTTTAATAGTGCCAACTAGGACCAAGAATACGATTTTGCTACTCACGCATCACATTCGCTTGCGCAGCCCCTTTTTACAGGGGGCACATTCGCACATCTCACGTATAGGGCAAATGAAGAACAACCATTCCCGAACCAGGATTCGAACACAGGACGCCCAAATCACAGGGAAGACGTGCTACCTCTATGCCATGACGACGGCGAGAGATTGATAGATATGTTCAGATATTTTCAGTATTTGAAAATTCCAGCGAGTTTGATCATACTTCATGAGTTTATGCAATTCTTGTAACACCTGCGTCATTCTATTAGTTTTCCGCGTAAGGTGAATTAAACTTGTTATACACCATTGAAAACATAGGAAGAAGACTTTAAAAGCATTACAATTCTTTTCAAACAGTCCATTATTAATTTTTATAAAAGTAATATTTCGAATACTTTTAATTGCAATTTTTATTAAAATTAAATGTTATATTATTTTTCACTTAATTCATTGATTGTTAATGATAATTAAAACGTTTTGAATTCAGCATTTTTATTTTCTGTTTTAATTACTGACACAGTATTATTGAAAGAATTCGTTGTTTTTAAGAAAATGCAATTGGCTCTTTCTTATAATATTGCTTTGCGAAATTGATTAAATTTAATACTGCATATAGAAGTATCAAAACTTATAAAGTATAAAATGTATGAAATATTATTTACAAAACATATTGATTTTTGAACCACTTTCCAATTTTGAGGTATTTTTTCGTTGCAATTGCTACAATAAAAAGAAACAATATCATAAAAATATTGATATCATCATGAATTTTTTTTCTTTCTCTTTTAATGAAATTTACGTTAGCCTTTTCAGCATACTTCTATAAGTTATGATACAACTTTTTAATAATGAAAAATTTATGATTGCTGTAACATTAAATGAGCAATTAAAATTCAGTAATATCATTTTTTTACTTCTTTAATAAAAATGAAAAAGGGCTGGTGTAATCGTTGATTTTCACGAATACAGAGATTTAAAAAAAGAAACAGATGGTATAAGAAGAGATTATGACAATATGCTTATTCGCTGGGTTTTTTTTCAGTATTCTTTTTGTAGTAGAACAGCATAATTTTTGGCGAAGTCGAAATAAATCTAATATAAAATCAATATTTGAATATTTTTTCTAAGTTCTGCTTTGTTGTTCCAGATCAGTGTCTTATCTTGACATCACATGAGTGATACTTAAAGATGGGCCTCATAAATTTGAGCCGAAGTCAGAAGAATCATCCAACATCACACAATCCTAAGTAAATTTGGACCCCAATGTAAGATTTAATATGAATTAGGGTTTCAAAAGCGAAATTCCTGGGGTAAGATCTCGAACTCGAGATCAAAGAATCGAATTTCAACCACCAAGTTTATGTGATTGTTTTTAATTATTTCTCTCTAGTAATAAATAATGAAATTCATACCTGTTTTCAAATGGTATTTGGCTGTTTTGATAGACTATTCGATTTTCAAATTGCTTTAATAAAATCTACTGTAAAGCAGATTTTTTTTTAATAAATTTGAAAACATTTTTTTTAATGTGGCTTCGAATGATGTAGAAGGTTAGCTTTTTGTATGCTGATGCTGATATTTATTAATCTAAAATGTCTTGCTCTCTGTTTGAAATGAATGTTCATTAGTCTGCTGCGTCATCAAATTGTGAGTTTTTAATCTTTTCATTGAATTAGAGTTTTAATATGTTTGTACGGTAAAGTTTCTGAACGCGTAATTGTGAAGATTAACAGTAGCTTATCAAGTATGTAGCTCTTTACTTCGAAAGGCAAGGCATCAACTTTAAATTGCCGAAAAGTTATAATTTTTCTCATAAAGAATATTTAAATTATTAAAGATTTTTATATTCGATTTCTTTTCTAATACTTAATTTCATGTTTAAACTCTGAATGATTCGTAATAGTGTAATTCCAAGCAATTTTATTTCAGAAGAGATACTCGTAACATTAAATTGGCTTGGAGAGTTGATTTCGCGTTTATTACAATGCATCAACAATATACAAATTCTCCAACAGTATTTTAGAAAATTTTTTCATTATTTAAGCTTCCAGGTCAAAGTAATGACCGATTATATATATATATTGCTAAATCTTTTTGATATATATTAATTTGACTTCAGAATTTACATATCTATTATATGAATTTATACAGATTTCCTAATTTTTTTTATTATTTTCTCGAGAACATAATACATTCTACAGCTGGAATGATAAAATATAATTTTTAGTTCTTTTTTAATCATTAAAAAATCCTTACAAGCTCATGTTACTGTTCAATATTTTAAAGTTTTCTTTCTTTTAAAATGACAAGTAAAAAACAAAAATTGTGAACAAAATAGCCAATAACACACGCACGCTATACTTCAATTTCTCACTTCAACATCAAAATGACGAACAATTCAACGGAAATTGAGTATTCATCGCAGTCGAATCATTCCACTACGTGACAGATTATTCCTGGCAGTAAATCTCCATTCGCAAATAAATAAAAGGAACAACGCCCCGCAATAATCTGTCTCCACTGTTTTTACTCGATGATTTAGGGCGTCTCCATTAACTTCTCGGCTCACGAACTTGACAGGATTTTTGACAAGCACGAAAGCAAGAGATTACATCACCTCCTCACGATAAGCGAAAAACAAAACCCTTCATTTCCGTGCAGAAGAACATAACGATGCATTTTATTTTTCCTCTGAGATACATTTATTGAGAAAGCGATTATCGCATTTCTTATCCTTTTTTGCAATATTTTGGATGCTAGGAAAATGTTTCTGATGTCGATTTTTGTTTGCTGATACGCAATTTTCCTTTGAGAGAATAAGTTTAATCTCTGAGGAATCTATTTTATTTTTTTTAAAGTTCATCATAAGCTCGATTCGACTTTTACAAATGACGAGAAATAACGTCAGTACAGTTTACGCCTTTTTATTATTCTTTTTTATTTTGATGATGTCATAATGAATGTTTTTTAAGGGAAGCAAAATGCGAATTCTAGAATTTGAATATCTCCTTTCTGAAACTATAATAATAGTTCTAAAATTAATAACTCTGTTTTAAAGTTTAATTAACGAATACGTAAGAAGAATTTACGAAATGGCAATGCAAAATGATATCCTTACGTTAAACAATGTGTTCCCTGGCTAATTAAGTAAACTTTTAAATTTAGACGGAGATTTTATTTTAGACTCTTATTTATAACAAATATAATGAAGAATCTTTAATGTAAATAATGTTTTCCTATATTTTGTGAAACAGATGAAGCTGAGTTTGAATTCGAAAACATCATTATAATAATTATATCTATGTTTGTTTTGTTTTTTTGCTTTTAATTTATTAAATATATACTTTTTTTTCTCAAAAATAAACTTTTAATGAGCTTTACTAGACGATACTAGTTGAAATTTTCCACATCATACACTAAAGAAACCTTATACTTACTTGTTCAATGTACAATTGAATTAGTAATTTTTGAATGGGTACGAATATGTGCAAGTAATAAAACTAAAAAATAAAACTTTCCCTTTAAAGATTCATTAACTATAATAAAATATAAAAAAAATAATTTCGAATTCAAACAATGCTCTATTCTTCATTTTCCTATTGTAGGAGCCGCTTGTATTGATTTATTTGTGTCCAACTCAAAATAATCTAAGTGATCAATACAATAAAAACATATTAAAAATACTCCGGTTTTCTAGGAATACAAAGATGCCAAGACAAACAAATCACCTAACGTCCTTCATACTATTCCTTTATGTTAATTAAATTCGACGCAACGTTCAGAATTTTTAAAAATTATATATATCTTATTTTTTTAAGCTTTTTTTAAAAAGTTAGCGGAACTAATAATTTTTTTTTAAATTTTCAAGCATTCATTGGCTGAACAGTTAATATGAATAGTGTTCATCAAAATATTTAACATACTATAAGAATCATCTTAATTGTCTCCAGGGTCCAAGATCAAAGCAAATTCGCAGAAATTAGAAAGAAAATTTTCAAAGATTTCTATTATAAGAACATAATTTCCTCTAATAACTATATAGGCTTTGACCTATATGAGGAATATATGTGAATGAATATGCGTGTTTTTTGAATGCATGTGCAACATTCATCAATTATCAAAAATTCGATATGAGGTCAAAATCTTCATTGAATTATATGATAATAACCTGACAAAATAGATAGAGCAATCTGCGAAAAAGCGGCACATTTTTCAACATGAGAGTGGCGTATAGAAAGAACTGACTTTTTGCATATGATATATTGATTCTTCTGGCTAACCTGATTATAATCTCTTTTTCATTATGAACCATCAATTCAGTTAGAATATGCTTTAATTTTGAAGCGCTTCTTTATTATTTTTCTATTCATTTATTATACTTTTTAATAACTGTTTTCTCTTATTCACAAATACTTTTTGCCTCCAAACCTCTTTCGGGAAGAATATTCTACTTATCACTAAAAAGATAAGTCGCTGAGGGTTAAATAGGTCTCCATACATTCGTTTACGAAATAATGGGTCGCTCGCTATGTTTCAAAGTTCGCTAGATTTCTGTTTCGGATTTTAATTTATGCCTTTAAAAGTGTCATTGCATATGATTGCAAAAGTTCTTTTGATATTACCAGTTACGAGAGTGTTTACTATAAATATCAAAAAGAACTTCATTACATTTCAGTTCATTAAAGTTTTCGATCTTTCTAAGATAGGTTTTTAATTTTATATTCAATTTCATCTGCTATTTCTAGTCCAAATATGATTGCCAAAGTTCTTTTTTATAATTCATGAGTTTTCTTGGGAGTGAATTGTCAGTGGAGTAGATTGCCGCTTAAAAATAACAATTGGAATGTTGCGGTGTTCAATAATAATGCATTGTTCTAGAGAAAATTCGGAAAAGATGTGAAATGGGGCGGAAGGATTCCCTCCTTAAATGTAATAGAGTCCACGGTGGCCTGGTAGTAAGGTTTCAGGTTCCAGACTCGATTCCACCGAATAACCGCTGTGCAAGCATGCCTAGTGTACGTTAAATCCATCGGAGCCGAACGTTCTCAAGCTGGTTTGGTGTGGAAGTTAGGAGAGGGGGTTGCCTTCTTCAGTGTCGTCCTAGTCATCTGACCACGGTTCAAAATTACGAGGCTCTGTCTCAAAATATCCATAGTGCTGCTTTAATAGGGGACATTGATTTAACTAAAACTAAAGAAAAAGCTTTGTGTAATAGGAGTTTCTAAATTATTAGCGAATTGATGAAACCTGAAAAGTAGTTCATCTTAAAAGAAACAGTCCTAAAAATATACACAAAATCAACCTTAGTCGTATCCCATTTCGTTATATATTTAGTTTTTCAGACTTACTCATCAAAGCCATATTAGATTGATTATTTCCTTGAATAAACGCGGTATTATCAGTTCCTTTTCAAAGGAATTTAGTCAAATGGCATTCAAGAAAGTACTTTTCTATTCATAAATGCAGTTTATAAAAAGAGAAGGTGAATGAAAATGGTTTTTAACGAGGGAATCAAAATTACGATTGAGAGATTCAAAAGTGTAAAAGATATCTTAAGATCTTTCAGTATTATGTATTCAAAGTCATAGATTTTATTAGCAGATTTATTTTTCTTCTAAGAACCACTTTCAATTGGGATTCTAGAGAAATGTTCTCCTTAATTCTATTGAAAGAATTTATTGATGCAAATGAAAATTCTATGGCAAAAGAATTTTGATAAATGACGAGATTACTTGACTTCAAAGAGTAATCGACATCTAAATGCTTTCAAAGCAGGAGCCTTTTATTAAATAGTATTAAATATGGTTTTCATTTGAACTTAACTTTTAATATCGTGACCATATTTTACATTTATGTAAAGCTTGAACTGCTAAAAGAAAGCTTTTGAATGACTTTATATCAAACATCTTTTATCCTAATCCATTGCAGAGATCAAAACATTGACAAACAATTTCCATTTTATTACAGATATGAATGATTTCAATATCTGTAAATTTCTTTGAAGCTTTAAATAATCTCAAGAAGAACTAATTCATCATAAAAGAAGTTGTAGACTGTTTATAATTTCACTTTTATGCAAAAGTAATTTTTCATTTCCGATTTCGAAATTATAAATGTTTTATTTTGATTTAATTATGCAAGTGCACATGCCATGATCAGACATTTTATAAAGTAAATAACTCATAATTTTCTTTTAATTCTTAATAAAAAATTAATTTTTAATGATTACCTTAAAACACAGAAATAACTTTATGAATGCCGCTGTAAGTTCCCATTTTGAGAAATACAAATCATTTGAGAGATTAATTAACAAAAATATTCGAGTTCTTCTTTTTTATGATACTTAAAAAATTTGTTTCAGAAAACTCGTGTTTTATTCTAAAAATTAGTGATGTTTTTTATTCCTTAAAATGTAAGAAACACCCATAAATATATAGGAATTTTTTTCATATAAAAAGGATCTACTCAAAAATGAAATAAGAAATTTTGGATTACCATATTTTCTTTTCTTTTTGCAACATCAAAATATTTACATTTTGCTTTAACACTTCTTTGTATGTTCAGCTATAAGTTACAAATTATAGTATTGTCTATTTTAGAAATTATCAGTCAGTTAATTAACTTTTTAAAAATTATTTTGTTTTTGTTTATTATATTGTGCTTTTTTCTGCTTTTCATTGTAATTCAAACAACAAACGTTAAGAAAAATATTCATAAGTTTTCATTTAACAGATTTATTTCTTTAATATTAAAATTAGTAATTTATATAGACCACATTCCTTCGGAAAGAG
Source organism: Argiope aurantia (assembly GCA_026543865.1). NCBI lineage: Eukaryota > Metazoa > Arthropoda > Arachnida > Araneae > Araneidae > Argiope > Argiope aurantia. Next base: position 71,743 of record JAPMOR010045987.1, on the reverse strand, counting down.
CATATACCGGATGAATAAACTTTTATTTCTTTCTTATAATTTAAAAAACTGTATTTTAAAAATTGCAAAATATAAATTAACTCCGTATTTTTACATAAAGATCAAATTATTATATTATTCTAATTGATAAAAAGCAGAAATATTCAATATCACATGAATAACTAAATAAAAGTGTCCTCAATAAAAGACTGATGAAACTATTCAACATTTATAATGCGTATCGTATTTAATTGCAAATGAATTACAATAGGAATTTGAGATTGTGATCTTTAAAGTACGAAGTCTGATTCCAATGAAAAATCCGCTTTGTATATGGGCATGCTGTACATTAATCATACAATCGAGATTAAATATCCCACCTTTAATATGGTGTGAAGTTTGGGAGAGTGTTTGTTGAATTATCTGTTATCATCATATGTTGTTATCTGACCATGACTTAAAATGACTTGGACTATCCCTAAAATACCACTTATTGCTTAAGAACTGGATCTAAATTATAACTAATAGACCATTGCGATGGTTTCCTCAATCGAATCAAGGCCACCTTCACTTTTAAAAAAATAATTCTTATTTTAAAACAAATTCGTAGGCATACGATGAAGCCAAAGTGTTTTTTTTAATTAAAATCCTTCATTTGCATTCCAGAAATTTTGCAATTTTTCCTGTTTTTTAATATATTTTCAACAATATCTAACACTAAAAAAATTACTTTCAATTTGGAATAGGAGAAGCAACCACTGATTCAGAAGAGTCATTAAATGATCTCATTATTCCTATTTCACGAGTCCACGATTACAGTTAATACTACCGATAGGAAATCCGATGACGCAGTAATTTGAAATGATTATTCGTCTACGTTTGCTGTGATTTAGGTTCACAATACCATCCATAAATTAAATAATCCTTTGCTGTGGCCTCCTGAATATTCATTTCAATGGATATTAATTCCTCTTTACTAAGAATATAACGAAAAGCGTTATTGAATAGATCGCAATGAAGATAGTATAGAAATATTTACATTGATTTCGTGCCATCTCGAAGGATTGAATTATCTCAAAGTTGTACGTTGAGAGCATCCACAGACAGAGAAATAATACTGCGAAATTATTTATGCGCTAATAAATGTTTTTGCCAACTGAAAGCAAAATTGCAATCAGCTCCAGCACTTGCTGAACCATAGAGAACCCTAAAGTTTTAGCCCTAGATAAAAGTGCACCTTAAAGAAGTGACATTAGGCAAAATTAAATAAACGCCAGTTAAAATCGTTTGTGTCTTTTTCCAAAAGGAAATTAAATAGTGAAATGACACAGATTTTATGAATTTTTTGTTGAAGTAGAATATAATCATTCTTGCGCAATATTTTTCCACGGTTAAAACCCAAAATCAAGTAATCTTAATAAAATGAAGAAAAAGACGTTTTGACAAACATAGATGCAATACATACACTGAAATTGGTGCTACACTACGTAGAATAACACTCTACTACTACATCCACAGACACACTCTTTACCTGGCGCTGGCGACAATCAGATATAGTTTTTTTTAGCAACAGATATTAGATTTTAAATTTCAAGAGTAGAGCTTTCTATCTTCGGATTGCTCTGCACCTTTGTGGTTGAATTATGCCACTACGCCTGAAAGCTAAACAAGACGCCTTTTACATCAGTATCACATGCTTAAAGGAAGAAAGAGAATTAAGTGTTCTTTCGAATTTCTAGAAAATTCGAAGAAAATGTCAAATGCCATCAAAAACATAACTTGTAAAAATAATCAAGTCTCGCAACTCAATTCTTCTATTGTAAAAAGTTGTGAGATCCATGCAATACCAAGTCGATCAATTTATTCAGTCCCTACTTAAGGGTCCTTCTGTCTTAAGTTATTACGTAATTTAGCTATGACCATATCAATAATAAAAATCTTTTACGGTTTAAATAAATAGATTGACTTGGCCATCGCATGAAAACACAATGTATCTTTACATTAAATTAGATTACATTAACATTATATTAAATTAGATTGTTTAGTGCGATAGCCAAGTCAATCTATTTATTTAAACCATAAAAGATTTTTAATATTGATATGGTCACTATAAGATGTTGCTAGGTTAGATAATTACGTAATAACTTAAGACAGAAGGACCCTTAAGTAGGGACTGAATAAATTGACCGACTTGGTATTGCATGGATCTCACAACTTTTTACAATAGAAGAATTGAGTTGCGAAACTTGATTATTTTTACAAGTTATGTTTTTGATGGCATCTCATTTCTTTTTGTAGATAGTCCTTTTCTTATTTTTGTATGTAGTCTTCCTCTTTTTCTTTTCCTGTACTACTTCTTGAGCTTCAGCTACATTTTTTCTTAAAGCGCACCATCTGTCTCTATGGGTTTTTCTCGTAAGCTTTGTTGTTATAATTTTTAACAAGTCAGGACGGTAAATGCTTCTTAGACTGTTGTATTCACAAACTGAGGATTCCTCCGCTTTAATACTTCCAAAGTCGACATTTATTAGATTATCCAGACTTGTAACTCTCGAAAGTGCCACATTAGCTTGACCGGATGTGAATACTGCAGAAGCGATATCCATCAGTGCATTATTTAGACTTAGGCCCTGACTTTTGTGGGAAAACTGTTGGGAAACTGCTGACTAGTTATAATTCTTAAACTATTGGTTCAAATTTAATGAAATGAAAATGGCCTAAACTGCTCCGAGAAAAGGATGGTAGGCCGTGCCGCTTGTTTTTGCTCGACTTGGCGGGGGCACTGCTGTTCCCCCAGAAAATATATTGGTATCCACCATTCATTGTTTGAAACAGAAAACCTCAACAATAGAGGCCTTCGAAGAGTATGATTTTCTGACATTCTAGATAGATGGATCCAAATCAAAACTGGGATAGGGGTGGTCTGATGGTAGGTCTCGGCTTCGGAACCGGAAGGCTTCAGGTTCTGGACCCGAAGAACTCTCGTTTAAGTGGGTCTGCTGCACATTAAATCCGTCGGTACCAAACATCCTCCTACTGGTGAGGTGGGGAAGTTTGGAGAGGGATGTGTCATCTCATTGTTTTCCTCGTCATCTGAGTGCGTTTCAAAATTACGAGTGTCCGTCCCAAAATAACTCTAGTATTACTTTAAAAATGAACGTTAATATAACTAGAGAGCTAAAGACAAAACAGAACTGGGAACCAGATGTTCATATTGCACATTCAAAAGTGGTAATAAAATCCTTGAATGGAAAGGAAAACTGGGGGAATTTCATACAGTATATTTCAGGCAGAACTGCGTGGACTGAAAAAGGTTATCGTTTTAGCTAATGAAGAAAATGAAACAATTAAAATCTGGATAGTTTCTCCAGCTTACTAGCAGGTCAGCAGTTCAAAGAAGCTCACAGCTTCTATTTCACAAACATCAATTGTTTATCAGAATATACCTGAATAATTTAAAATCCTTATAAAATATTTACTCGAATTATTCTATAAAAAATTCCACAGACGATAAGTGAAATAAAATATTATTTTTTATATGATGGTAAAATTTATAATAACAGATTACTTATTCAGGGAATATATTGTCTTCTTTCTACTTCTAAACAATTATACCATTTTATTTATTCGCTTACAATTCTTGGAAAAAAAAGCACTACACCTTCTTTTGACTATCAAATGAAAAAAGCATTTTCTCCTCTTACGGTTGACAAAAGCTTATCTATCTTGAAATGAAATGTCAACAGAGAAGGTAGAATAGTCTTCAATTTTTAAGAGGAGAGCCTACAAAATAGGAATTCTTTTATCTATGCATATAAAATACTAGTTCAAAATCATGATGGAAAACTGAAACTTGAATTACTCTGGAATATCCAGCATTTACGATATACAATCCTCATCTTCATGATTTTTGAAGTTGCTTTCATTGACGTTTCCAAAAGTAAAAGAAATGAAAACGCATGGATGTAAAATTTATTATTTTTCGAGTCCCGAGATTTGGCATTTTTTACGGATACACAATCTAAGTGAAAGTCGATTTCAAGAAAAAGTATCTTCTTTACTGTCCGAATCTACAAATATATTGCAGAGAAAGCAGAAGATTTTGTTATCATTCCCGTTTTTTTTTAAATTATTATTTATTTCCTTTCGTCTTTACAATCACTATTTTTATAACTCTTTTAAAAAAATTTCAGCATTTCGAAATGCATTTTATGATAAAGACCCTTTACTTTAGCTGAGAACTCGGACAAATCTTGATTTTGAATCGCTTACATTTAATTAAAAAAATTAATATTCTATGCAAATGTTCATTCTAAGAGCAATAAATTCGTAAAATCTTGTACATTATGTTTAGAATTATAAGCACTCGATTTTCACATCACTTGGTAAGTGGAAATCAATAGCATGATAATCATGTTCCAATCTTACTTTGTAAGCATTGTTGGTATAATGGATCTGATAGGTGCAGCAGTGTACTATTGGAGGTCGTTTAGTATTGTGGGTCCTAAAGGAAGTACATAGACATTATTCTTCACTAACCTCTAAAGTAGAAAGTTGGAAGTTCAGGTTCAGCCTTTCTCACTAGACCTTCCCTCCCCCCCCCAAAAAACCCCAAATATCCTCAAAAGTAGATTATAGGACACATACATTATATAGACATTATTCTTCGCTAACCTCTAAAGTAGAAAGTTTGAAGTTCAGGTTCAGCCTGTCTCACTAGATTCCCCTCCCCCCAAAAAAACCCCCAAATATCCTCAAAAGTAGATTATGGGAAATGTCTTTTTAGATGGATTCTAATATTAATCCCTCTCTACACGTCTTCTTAGAAAAAAGACAAATTTAAACAAATTTGTTTTTACTATCATTTGAATAGCACTTAAGGGAGCTACTGTTACAATGTAATAAAATTATTCGAAACTAAACATTATCTGTATTACTTTGGAATGAAAATGGTCACAAATAGGAAATAAATGTTTTTTATAAAAACTCTGGATAAAGATTAGCTTTTGAATAAAGGATAACGTTTTTATACAGTTTATCTTATTATTTTTTATCCAGGTTACATACTTTTTGAAGGGAGACAAAAAAAATTCAATGTTTTCCCTTTCGTTTGTTCTTAGAATATTCCCAAATCCAATTATGCAGTAATTATATTTCAAAACTTCATATTCAGAATTCAGAAAATTTTCATTTTAAATCTGAAATAATTATTTCCAAATATTTATCGAAAAAAGATGCATTGTAGAAATTTATGAATTTTTAAAAAATGCAAATTATTTTTGAAAATAAATATGTTGGAAATTATATTCTTATCTCTAATAACTTTTCATGTTTAAATTGATATACAAAACAATATCGATTGCAAGAAATAATATATTTGTTTTTCAATTATCTTGGATTTGTACAGTTATTATCAGTTGCAGTTAGTTACACATATTGTCAAATTTGAATGCATATAAGTAGTTCTGACATACAAATAATTTGATCTTCTTCTTTGAGAAAAGATAGTGGGGTTTTTTTCCATTTTAATAAAATTATAAAATACTATCAACAAGAAAAATCATTTTGGTTTTACAACGAAAAAGAAATTTTTATTTATATCCCAAACTCATAATTTTACAATTATGAAGAAAATGGCATATCTAGTGCACACCAAAGCGTTTCTTCTTCTGAATATCATTCTATTTTGCTGTAAAAAAAACAGAGCAAAATTTTTATACATTTTTCAGATGAACCTTTCCATTGATTCAGATGATGCACTGTGGTTTTAACTTATTCAATTAATAGCTCTCTGAAAAAAATATTAAAATCAAAATCATAAGAATTTCCGAGCATTTTACTGTTGATTTCAGCTATAATTCATGAATTATGACATGGCCACAAACTAATTGTCGATGTGATAATTGAAAAACTCAACATCTAAATTCGAAAAAAAAAACACCTCACGGGAATTGCATTAGTTTTCACCTAATAATACAATATATTTTGATTGATCTTGTTAAGCAAATAGAAAGTTAAAATGTAGATATTTGATTGCTACAGATGGAACACCAAATATTCCTTAATGAATTCGAATCAAGCTGATTGCCGTGCTTGAAATGAGCCTCCTAAAGACCTAAAATATAGCTGTAATTTGCTGAAATTGTTTCGCTTTTAATGTTGCAACTTATCGACTTAATGGCACTTTGAATGCGTTCATTTTATAGTCTAAATAGAAACAATCCGAAGATCTATAGGGGGAAAAAGTTCTATTTTCCGTTTTGCAGTTTCCGAGTATCATCATCATTAATTTCAATGCTGGTATTTTTGCATAAATGATTTTATTTTAATAAACAAAACGAACATTTTAAAATAGGAAATGCCATATTGAATAACGAAAACGATATTTTTTTCCAAAACGGTCACGCAGGGAAAGGAAAAGTAAATGGCAGTTGGAAAATATATTGTAATAACCTGCCAGCTCAAATATTTATTATCAAGACTGAGGAAAGCAAGAATTTTTCTATAAATGCTGAAAATGCTTTCTAACAAGCATTCTTGAATATTTGCACTTCATGTTTCCATTAAAATTTGAAAGCAGCTGAATTTAAAATTGCCAAATTATTGTATTTAAATGTTTCATCAAAAATAGTCGAAAATAATTATCGTCGAAGTGTGGAATTATGATGTATGATTTATGAAGTACAGTGTATGAATTTTTACCAAGCAAATTAATGGGAATATCAATACGTAAAATAAATTCATGTGACAAAAATAAAAGTTATAAGCATTAAGGGAACTGACATTTATCATGTCATCTTTGTCAAATGAAATATTTATGAACAAAATGCATTATTAGAAAAATATATAAAATGTAAATAAAAGTTGGAAGTTTAATTAGCCGAAAATAGAATAGTTTTGCGTTATCATCAGGATTTTGTACAATATTCAGTGCACAAATATTGTACAGTATCACAATCTTCAAAACATTGTAATAGTATTTGCATATCAAATAGCATCATGGTGAAATCGTGCAATATCTTTTGACAATACGAAAAATTTGTAATTGCAAGTATTAAGTTCCAGCTAATGACTAAGATTTATTACATTTTATCTTTTAGTTTTATTTATTAATTTAAAAAAAATTTTGTCGTTAATCTTTTTACCAAAAAAACCTTAAACACAAAATTATTTTAAAATTATCTGTAGCAATTGTATTGAAGACTTAAAAGGGGTTCAATTCTTGAAACCAGAATGAATGAGAGGAAAATGACCTTTCCACAAAACAGCGCAATCTGATATGTAAAATCATTCGAACCTTAGTAGTTGGAAGTATACTTCCTATTAGTACAAAATACCGTATCGTAACTTGATTTCCGAATACTGAACAATATTATAAAAATATCTTAGCAATGTTGTTTTACATTTGTGCTAATAGATCTATATTGTGTTCATGTGTGATGCCAATGAAGAAATGCATATTTAATATTCAAATTTAATCAGAAACGTAGCTTTGGTATATTGAGTTAGAAGAATGTAGTGTATATAACATAGAATAAATTATATAAAATATGAATTTTAATTGTAACATTGTTTACCAGTTGAAAGCAAATAAAAAAAATTTTAGAATCCATTCTGGTCAATGAGAGAAGTACAAATTCCATATTTTAAATTTTTGATCAATTAAATTATTTTTAGCCAAGTTTATTCTTCATATTGTATATGTTCTTTTGTTACTCATAAAAAGACTCTTTCCTCACTTCAAAATGAGAAATACTGGATACGATATACCAATATTTTATTGAATGATGTTTCTTAATCCATCGTCAATTTGGTAGCCAATTTGATGACAACTGATATTTTCTATTGAAATCGTATTCTCACCATGACGTTTTAGATTGTGGTGGTAACTTCATAAAAGTCAGATAACAACTTTCGGACACGAGTGTACACTTTTGTCTAGTGGCTTTGTTACTCGGCTATGAACCCTAATGTTGTGAGTTCGAACCTCAGCTTGCACATTGGTGACCCTGGATCTGAACATCCGCATCCTTCGTTCAGCTGTCGTGGCTCCATCTACCGGCAGCAAATACTGACACACGCTCTCCGTCGCCCGCCATAACGCTTGGCGCGATAACAACGTTCGTCGCTCGCCATAACGCCTGGCGCGCGATAATCACATTCGTCGCTCGCCATACTGGCGCGACAAACTCCACCGACTCACTGGTGGGGGAGTATTGTGGTGGTAACTTCATAAAAGTCAAATAACAACTTCCATACACGAGTGTACACTTTTGTCTAGTGGCTATGTTTCTCGGCTATGAACCCTAATGTTGCGAGTTCGAACCTCAGCTTGCACAAGATCATTCCAGAAAAGAAAGCCTCCGAAAGAAATAAACAGAGCCCGCAACAATCCAATTCCACTGTTCTGAAATGGCGGTAAATTAGGCCATATCATGTGGTCTGACAGATTCTTGTCATCATAAATAGGGAAATAAATGGGGACGGGGTCCGCATGGAATTTTAACTCACGAGAAATGGGGAGATACGTCAGTTTTTTAACGTATGAAAATGCATCGATTATAAAGAGGGCTGGAAATGAGCAACGAAAGTGTTGACATATTTTTCTGTAACTTTGCGACGGACAAATGTTTTTGTCTAGTTTCATCACCTTCAATTATCATTACGCAAGATATTTTTCGTGAAAAGTGTTTTTCTTTATGAAAAGGGAAATCATCGGAGTAGATTGACATTTATAAATGGATATAAGAATCGTGACTGTAGTTGTCATCTTTTATGTATCTCTGACATTACGAATAATAAATCTTTTCCTTATATATAAACAAAGCAAAGGCGAAACTATGAGGTGAAAAATTTATTTCTATCTAAAAGAAAGAAAATCTGCTTAATTATTAAAAAGGTTTCAAATCGATTTCATGCAAAAGCTATTTGTAATCATTTATCAATGTGATAAAATATTTATATGCTAGTAGTAAATGGTATACAAAAAAAAATTAATATAGGAATATAATGACAATATTTGATAAGTTATTTATTTTGTAAAGATGATTGTTTAATTGTCAATGACCTTTGTTCGTTATTTAAATCAATTTTTTGTTCCCATTGTCAAGAAAATAAAAATCACTTTTAAAGAAACATTACACATACTGTCCTCTACTGAAGTTATTTGATTTTATATACTAATATATATTGGTTGAATAGAAGGCAGGTTTGAAGACATAGACAAGACGTTGTATTTTTAATTTTGCTTTATTCTCTGTCAGGAGGCAAACATGATTATTTACATGAAGGCGCAACGCGGCACAAAAACAGAAGGCAAAAAGGGACAAACAAATGATCACTAGTCTTATATAACATAGAATTTCTGGCCAGGTGCCAATTCAATACAAGTGGTGACCTTTTACATCTTTTCAAGGGCAACAGAAGGGATCACTTTCATTTAAAACTTAGTACTGATGGCGCATTATTTTTTAGAGGAATTAATTAAACCGAAAGTGGAATTGGATCACGAAATAAGAGAATATTTTACTATGGTCTAAATTAAGAATTTAAAATATCATTACATATATTAATAAGTCATTCAATGTATTCCCTCAAATATCCCTATTATTTCACATATCTGTCTACTTACTCGCTGCTGTTAATTTCAGTGCAATAATATTTTTTCGATTGGAGACATTTTTAAACAATACTAATCATAAATGTCATGCTTATGGCGTGTTTAAACATAAGATATTTATAAGCTCTTAAAATAAAAATATGTTCAAGGTATTTAAAACATAAAATAATTAAAGATTTTTATGCAAATAATGGTTAATTAGCAAATTTACCCGAAATAGAGTGTCGGATTGGAATTTCATATCTTTGTTTCTAACATCTAAATAATAATACTATCTTTAAAACACTAGATGCGAAGTATTTATTATTGGAAGATGTATTTCATAGATTATTTATATGTTTAAACGACATTCACTTTGTTTACAGTATCTATGAACCCCAATAGAAGCATTTCTACCTTTATGAAAATATACATATATGAAATTTATACACAGTATAGCTATAAAATAGCGCGAAATGTTAACCATGTTAAACATCTGCTCTCTGAAATGTAACCAAGTCGCGATCTATATATTATTCCTGAAATATAATTTTAATTTACACATACACGCACAAATAGTCATATCACAGTTAGTAGTATAACAAAGTAGTCGTAGTTTGTAGAAATAGTTTGTCCCATTGTTTAGTCAAATAAATTATAATTTGGAGTATAAATTTTATTTCCGTATTTTTTATTTAGATGGTAATGCATTTTCTGTTATAGAATACAACAATTAAGCACTCTTTAATCAAATTTGCAATTCTATGCTATCCTACAACGTCGCTACATTTGCAAATACTTTTTAAATTTATAAAATGAATAGAAATCATACAAATGAGATTTCAAATGTTCATCTTTAAGGAAATGTACGATTAGTGTTCCATTATTGAATCAAATGTTTCGCAGTTTGCAAAATTTTTCATAACGATGCCAACTTATGGATTTTGAATAACAATAGTTCAAACTGTTATTTTTATCCAAATTTCTTTATTATAAAAACAACAATATAACAGTTTTATATACATATCAAAGATCCCAAAATGAAATTTTTAGATGGAAATTGGGATATCTGTAATTCATTAATCAAACAGTTGAGACCAACTAAGTGTATAGCGATATATCTCTATTGGCAGAGAATATTGGAGTTTATCCTTTTCTGTCCACATCAAAATCCAATGATTAGAATGATATGTAGACCAAAATTTAATTATATTAGGCTCGAATGTTTCTTACGAACTAGTTTCAATTACCTTTAATTATTTTATGGGTTGCCTATTTCAAATAAAAATGAAACCGAAGACATTTTCCTTATTAGAATTTAATTATTACAGTAAATAAAAAAAATAACATTCCATCATTTTGGGGTTACAGAACAAATTTTTGAAAAATAATCTAGCTAATCGTGACATTTATGGGTTGCATGTAATTCAGTACTAACAAACTGAGTACAAAATGCACATAATCGAGGAATAAGTCTCTGAATTAAAGTGTGAGTTATATCATTTGGGAATTTGTGATTATTCGATTTATTAAAAAAATAAGTGATGTTTATTATGTATATTCTAAACGTTGTGAGTATATTTATTTACATTTCCGATGCCTTATTTGATATCTATATTAAAAGTCCTGAAAGTCTTGCATAGTTTTTCAACATGTTTTGAAGTACATTTTCTTTTTTCTGGAACGAAGTATCTCAAAGCAAACGTGGATAAACACTCCCGTGTTGTTTATTTAATGAATATTTTACCCTACTATTTCTCGACGAGTTGTTTAGTGTTTATTTAAACTACTAGCCGCCTTTGGCGACCAGCCGGTTCGCCAGTATTACCGATCGCTACAATTTTCAATTAAATATTTTAAGTAACTGGTCTCTTAAAGGATTCTCAAACAAAACATTTTTAATCTTCAAATTTTGATAGTCATACCAAACTTATATTGTTTAGATCGTTTCGTTCAATTTACTATATATATTTTGCTAATTTGTTGCCATTTCCGGTAAAACTTCAACTTTAATTAAAAATGTAAATGACGAAATTGCAATTAATATTAAGATATTTTTTAATAAAACCAAGCGTTTTATTTTATTAATCATCTTTATTGTTATTTATTAATTATTATTATTACTGAATATGAGTATTGCAAACAGAATCGCTCGGTATTTAAGTCTTATGTTAACTACAAAATATTTTTCATAGTTTATGTAATATCTCAAACAATAATTCAACAAAAATTTCTGAGATTCAGTATAAAATTCAGTTTTTAGTTTTGCTTTCAAAAGGATTGAAATGAAATCAATAATAATATTTTGTTCCGGCCTATAAATATATTTCAGAAATTATGAAGTCTAAATTTAATGCAGTAAGGTATCATATTCTGAGAAATATTCTGGACACACCAAATTTTAAATAAATGAATGAATGTTTCTATTTTCCACGATCAATTAAGACTTATTTATGAAGCTTTAAATGTTAAAAATTTAGAAAAACTCACCATTTTCATAATCTTAGCCAATTAATCTTGAGAAACCTGCACGCTTATTGGCGTATTTTCTTTGAAACGATCGATGAAAAATCTAAAATTATCCTTTTTTTATTGAATAGTGATATTCAAATCTTCATAAATCAGTCAGTTTAAGTGATTTGAAATTAACTCTTAAAAATCAGTGATTTAGTTGATTGGAAATTAACTCTATGACCACCATAAAATCTGTGCTTTCTCTTGTGGTGTATGCATTCTCCTTAATATCCGATCGAATAAAACATCACATACAAAAGTAAACATAACATTTCAATAGTTCCCAAAAATAAAAGAGAGAAAAATGCAATTAATAAGCAGACGATATTTAGAAAAGTACAGATATTTAGACTGGAAAATGAAATTATCTGAAATTAAAAACACGCGCAGACGATATTTACAAAAGTAAAAATATTCAAACCTGAAAAGGAAAATATATGAGTTATTCCATTAATAAATGCCATAAGTTTGTTTACATATTCATTATTTTATGAGTCATTAAATATCAAAATGGATCCGGGACTGAATAAACACCCTGTATAGAGAGTGTAAAAGATCATAAAATAATTTTTCTTGAATTTATTGTTTAGAAAAAATAATATTTCATATTTGCTTCATTTCTTACAGACACTTGCCGAAAATTATAATTTTGCAGATTTCATTTCCAAAAAGATTTAATTTATTTTCAGTTAGAGCTTTAATCAATGTGATGGCAACACTTTGAAAAAAGCTATTTTTTTCTCATGAATGCGAAACGTGCTTAATCTTAATTTTTATTTTTGACGAAAAAAATTATTGAAAAACATAGTTAAAATATTTATTTAAAAATTCATTAAAAATAGAAATTTAATTTTAAGATTAAAACATTGGTATCATTTAAAAGATAAATTTTTGATCTTTAACTTGATGTAAAAATCTTTTTTGTGCGTTAATATTTTCGGCAGTTATAGCAGAAACACGTCAAAATTTCGCTTAATGTTTAAATAAATAAAATTCTAGTTTAAAATTTGAAAAAATAACCCCCAGGTGCACATTCCCGGCCTCCAAGGTATACACGTGCCAAATGTGGTAGCTGTAGGTTGGATGGTCTGGTCTGTAGAGCGCCAACACACACACACACACACACACACACACACACACATTGAGCTTTATTATAAGTATAGATATACTAACGGAACTGATTTTACCACGATTGATTAGTCAAATGTTTGCTGACGAAACTACAGTTTTTCACCATTTACAAATAATTTTGTCTTGCCAGCTGCCAGTGTAATACACAAGAATGATCTCTGATATATTCAAAGAGAAATAATTGATAAACACAGAGAAACATTGGGGAACCGGGAGATTGAAAAATTTTTGAAAAGACGAAGTTTTTGTTACAGATATTTGATTAGTCAACATGTTTGTTGAATATTTAGTTTCATTTTGATATGAGATTAAACAATGCATTATAAACGTATTTTGGTTACAATTTTTCGGCGCTGTTCAATAATAGGCAAATTAAATAGGTAATGTTTTATGCAAAATCATTCAGAACAAAGTTAAATTCAATAATAAAATATTAATTTGATCATATTTCAAAACATCTCATAAAGCATCGTTTGAAATCCAAATAAGAAAACTTTTGAAATAAATTATTAGAATGTCACTAATTTATTTTTATATGAGTTTCTAGTGAACTTTTTCCCCCTGAATCATTATTATTGTAGAATAACAAAATGTGGCATTGAATTTCAAAATATTCTGAACAGAAGTTTGAGATCTTTTTATTTTAAACGTAGTCTAATTTTAAATAAATAGAATGTTCATTCTACGTAATCGCGCCCCAAAAGCTTATTCTAAACCATTAGAGATATATACTTCCATTTGAAAAATCGCTTTAAAAGAAGTAAACAACTATGTTTTTCTATTGTTTAAGTGCATAAATGTAACGCTGAAAAAAATATTTGCAATATATTTAGTTGAATTTTCCAGGCTCATTAAAATTTCAAACAGAAAAAAGTTATATTCTTTTGCGAATACAAATGAGCGTATCATAAAATTCGAAATTTCGTTATTTTAGACAAATTAATGGCAATTTGAGAAAATATCGTATCTGCATTGGATGATTATCTATGTTGTAGACATTAAGACATATGATATTAAAAGCTCCATAACAGTTTTCGTCAAAGAAGACTGAAACTTTTTTAATTCAAAACGAAGAATATTAAACTAAATATAACTAATAGGACAAGAAATGCACAAAAATATAGACAATTTTCCATAAGTACATTTTTTTATTCAAACAACATAATATATAATTTTTAAAATCATTTAGAGTATTTGAAGCGTTGGGAAATATTCAATTGACTGTTTAGAAATTAATTAGTATTTCAATATAATAATAGACACCTTATATAAACTCATATGTAACATGTCCAAACGTATAAAATTTGCTCTGCACTGAAACAAATTTTTAATATTTTACATAATTTAGAAATTAAAGATATTTTATTTTCGTTCAATTAAAGAAAAAGTTTCAAAGTTTAATAAAAATAACCAAGTGAAAACATAAGTAGATTTATCTTAGTGTTATAAAGTACTGAAATGTGAAAGTCATATTAATATTAATTAGACTGTTTAACATTAATATGACGTTAAATAACATAATATAAATTGAAAAATATATATTTTTAAATTTATATAATAGGTATTCATAAAAATGTTTTGGAAATTCTTTTCCGTTATAAATAAAAATATTGCGTTCATAATTTTAATCTATGACTCTATTAAAAATCTTCAAAGCGAAAATAACACTTATGTACTTTCAATTGCATATCTATAAAATAAAATTGGAGTTGTATTTAAACATATAAATACAATCTTTACAGAAATGTTTTGCTTCAAATTATTCTTTAAAACACTGAAGAAATGCATTTGTGAGTATCTTTCCGAGAAATATTTATATTATACATTCTTTAATAACAGGCACTTAAGAAAAAAATTATAAATATCTTTTATGTAGTAATATCTTACTCCTTATTCATTTCTGTTATTGAAGGAAAAATAATGTTCAGATATTCATGTCTGTTTTCTTCAGATATGCTTATTTCTTTATTCTTTATTTCAGCTTCGGTTCTTGCTTTAATTTCATCTCTATTTATATCATATGATAAAACAAATATTCGTCTTGGAAACAAGCCTAACTGCATTAAGAAACCCCTTCTGATTCGAGAAGAAATTAAATACAGCTTTGATTTCGCTGATGAATAATTGATGTTTAATTCTATTCTTGAATTAAACATCAATTATTAGGAAATCAAGTTTCTATTCTTGAAACTTGATTTCCTAATAAAAATGCATTTTTTATTATCGATTCCCATTCTAGTTTTATAAACGCTTCGTAGTTAGAATTTATAAGATTATTATATTTCGTTATGATCCATTGTAACATAGTTCCTATATAAAATATATTGCATTTTTTTAAATATTGGGTTGTTCGGAAAGTAATTTCGTTTTTTTTTTTTTTTTTTTTTTTTTTTTGTGGAAATGAAAGACAGTTTTCGTATAATAAACAAATACTTTATTAAATTATATATTGGCCATTCTGGTCCAACACCTTTTGCCATCTTTCTGGTAGTAGCATCATTCCACGCTCATAACATTTTTTGGTCTTTGCTGCCAAAAAACGGATCGAGGTGGTTTTTGACCTCCTCATTTGAGGTGAAGATTTTACCGTCTAAAAAATTCAGCGAACCAGTTCTGGCACTGGCGTACTGTCAACACACCTTCTCCATACACATCGGTCCATTTCTTTCTGGATTGAGCAGCATTTTTACCCTTTCTGTAGTAAAACAGTAAGATAAGTCGAAAATGCTGCTTATAGCTCTCCATATTTAAAAGGACCCCAACCAAAAACTACTGCGTAGAATTAATTGCAATTTTTCACACACAAGCCTTGCTATATGAGCTCTCAAAGCATATAAAAATTATGCGGCTTAAATGCGAAGTTGGGTGCAAAAAATACAATTAAATCCTCTGTCGGGAAAAAATGAAATTACTTTCCGAACAACCCAATAGAATACGAAAATTTTTTAATTGCAACCCTAGAGAATTCTGTTTCAAAAGTGAGTTACTTTTCAGAATTTATTTCGGAGTAAAAAAAAATGATTTAATTCTGCTATAATTCGATTCCAAAATACGGATTTCTTAATCTTCTCAGCAATGTTGCAGCTTTAACAATCATTCTTTTGCCGACTAGCCATGTTTTATAAATCGCATTATTTCTCTGATGAAGTTAGTACTATTTCTTTTTAAAGCAAAAAATAATACATTATATGAAAAAAATAATCGCAAATGTTATTTCAATGTTTTGCTTTTTCTTTCTCTTTGTTTCAAGTGTTTTGTATAATTTCTTTATGCCTAATTATGCATCTTTAACATTACAAAACTGCTTCCAGTAACTGCTTCCAAAAGATTTCATTGATTCATTCACCATTTCCTATTCTACAAGGCAGTGATCATAGTTAATGATTCACAATCGCGACAGGATAGCGTAATAATTAGAAATATTTGCTTGTCCACATCATATATGGTCTTAATCAAGAAAGCCTACTGCGGATCTTCGAGAGACAATATCGGATGAATTAAATAATCCAAAGCACTGACCAGGACCTCCTCGCTGAATATTTATTTCGGGGAATGAGAACTGTTCCTTGCTAAGAATTGACGAGGAATATAATTACAGCAGAACCATTAAGCCTTGCTTATGCAAATGAGAAAGTTGGTAAAATATTCATCTTGATTTCGAAAATTACATGTAGGGACATTTGGAGGCGAAATTGTTTAGGTGACAATGAACTTGTTCGTAAAGCGAAAGCTAAGTTATAATTTGGGTAGAATAATCAATATATTACCGTGAAACCAAAAATAATAATAAAAATATTTAAAAATTAATATAAATAACTGAAAAATGAACAAAAGTTAAGACTTTAAAAGATCTTTGTAGCCAAATGAGAAAAAGAAATAAATTAGCATAACTTTCTCTGCAATAAAATCTGAGAAATGGACGAGTTAAAATTATTGTGTTTCAAGTTACTTTGAAAAAATTGAAATTTAAAAATTTAATCAATCCACAATTTTAATTCAATTAAGTCCTCAATTAAATTTTGATAAAATGGGATTTCAAAAAAAAAGACAGCATTCTAACAATTTCGTTTCCGCAAAGCACAATACCTTTTGTGATACATTAATTTCAGGAAAATAAATGAAATGTAATCTGCATCCAAATTTAACCCATAAAATGATTCATCCAGATTAACCCATAATTAACCCATCCACCCAAATATGTCATCATCCATATATGTGCAGTAGATCATATGCTTCGTCACAAATAATATTGAAAATAAAATGTGATTATAAATATCTTTTAATATAAACATTGCTACTGTCAACTCAAAAGATCCGAGAATAATAGCTATAGTTTGATTTTCACATGCATGCAATAAAAAAATTTAAGAGGATTCTTTTAAAAGACAATATTTGTAATGATTTTAAAAATACAATTTTCCGTTCTGATGTACTAGATCTTGATAATGAAAATAAACAACATTTTATGCTGTGATGATTGAAGAAATGCACATAAGAAAATTTCCCAGCCGTACTCATTAATTGTATGAATTTCATTTTTGCACTATGAATAATTGCGAAGCAAATCTAGGTAATCAAAATATTTATTAAATGTTAAAACTATACTTTCTGATAAAGATGTTTGATAATAATCGGTATTACATTTAAATGATTAATTTAAAATTCACTGCTTTTATGATTCAAGAGACCAAATTATTAGAGAGCGTATTTAGATTTTTATTATTTTTAATTTAAATGGCAAGGACAGATTAAATATTGTTTCAGAAATTTCAATTTTAAGATGAAGTATTCATTGTGAGATTACTTCTATTTGCCCGAAACCAGGAAGGAGCTCTTATCTTTTAACAATCACAATTCGCAAGAAATTTCTTTATAAAAATGAATATTTCAAAATGAGGAGCTTCTCAAGGAGATTTGAATAGGAAATATATAAAATATATACTTTATTTCTGCATGTTAAAATTACATCAATATATTAAAGAAAAAATATAGGATTTGAAGATTTCAATTCCCGTTTTTCCTTTTTTAGTCACCTTAATACAAAAAATGTAAACGAAATGAAATGAAAAAGCAAAGATGTAAAATTCTTCTTTTTTAGCACAATCTTGATGGAATGGGAAGTCGAAGGAAAATTTTCTTTTATCATCAAATCCACAGTAATATTTCCGCTAAGATTCTAGAAATTTTGCAGCATTCTTTTTTTATTATTATTATTTCTTCACTCCAAGACAGTCATTTTGAGATTTTCATGACAGTAAAGAGTTTTTCAAAGAGAACTAAGGATTTTAAAGAAATGTATTGGAGATTCTTTGAATAGGCATAGTAGGTTCGGTAAGATTTTTTATGATATTAGAGAAAATTTAATAATGTACATTTAAATCTTACTCTTTAAATAACACAAATTATTAAATAATACTAAATTTTTTTCGAAAATTTTAAGATTTTGAATTATTAGGTGCATTTAGTCACTTAGTAATTCATCATTAAAATTGCCAGTCTGTCAGTTTCATACAATAAGTGCTATACAATAAGTGCTACAGATAGGCACGCACTTGTAAAAATATTTCTTTTTATATGAATAGAAATTAAGGTAGATATTTTGCCACTTCCAAGTAATTTAAATATTCTATTGATAGTGAAAATAAATTTCTGGGATTTGTAGCACGAAACACTGTATTATAAATAATGTTTTAACCTTGATTCATATTCCTTTCATTTGTTTGGCTTTACTGCAACAGTCGGCTGACTTTATATAATATTATTTGCTTTTTTACATCACGTTATTTTCAGAAATTATACCAACCTAAATTATTAGGATTCAAATTAATTGAAAAACTTACTTTTAATATATTGTTCAATATAATAAATTTTTTCAGTCATAACTTTGACAGTGATAAAAGCACATGAAACAATGAAATAGGTTAAAATTACTCTGCCACTTTTTCAAAGCATGGTTATAAATTATATTTAAAATTAATTTTAAAGAGTTTATTGAACTTCGGTGAAAAACCATGGAAATATAACAAATTTTTCTAAAAGTTAATATTTTGGAATTTTAAAATGGTATAAAAAAGAAATTCGATCGTTGATATATTTTTAAATTATTGAGAAGAGCATAAAAATTTCGATAATTGATTAAAACACTGATTAAAATTTGAATAAACCTTTATTGCGAACATCAAATAAATGCTAAGCATCAAATTTAATTCTTCTACATCCGACAGTTTGTCCTTTTTAAGTGTCTAACGATTTACAGGACAGATCATCGAACGGTAAAGCGCTCATTCGCGTTTGAAGTCTTGCTTTGTAGAATTTTTGGATCAAGTGATTTGCAGCAAGCATATCACCTTTCAAAATCTTACATCGGTGAAAATAAAATTTGCATAGAATGAGAAACTTTCATTTCTACATGTATCTTGCATCAAAACAACGTCTTTCGAAAGAAAAGGGGTATTTTTAGAACTCCTCAGCCCTTTCATCTTTTTCCTTTTTCTGCTCATCATTTTACATTCTATGGCTTCCATTTCGTTTCAAACATATAAGACTTTATTCATCTAGACTCTTTTTTATTTAATAAAGGGATAAGCTGGAGATTAAAGTTTTCGATTCGGTTTCTCTTTGAAAGGAAGAAATAATATTCGCAAAGCTCTCAACATTTTCAGTTCTTTTATGAACACCAAATTTTTCATCAATCACGCATAAGCCAGATCTTCACATTCATAAATGTAGGGTAGCGAATTTACTTATATCCAATTATAATTCGTGGGAGTGGTGTCCTCGAAAAGTGTTCGCAAACTTCTTTCTAAAAGTGTTATTTCTCCACCCCGCCACAAAAAAAAATATGTGAATCTTGAGAATGCCTAGAACCTCTGCACACCATGAACTTACTGTTCAAAATCAGGAGAAAATAATTTGTTTTCATTTCTTCAAAAATAGAAACATTTCTAGAAAAAGATGCATAAATTCTTGAAAGATTTCGCATGCGGGACAAAATTTCAAAGGAGAGATTTTATTTTTGCCTTCATGAAAAAAAACAAATCTACGGTCCGTTTAACAATTTTATTTAAAGACACATTTTGTCTGGTTGTTATAGCCAACGGGAGTAGTCCCCTCGAAACTTTCTCGTATATTCCATAATAAAACTATTATCCCCCCTCTCTGTTGCATGAAAGTTGTGGACCTTGAGCTCGGCCGAGAATAATACCAGTTCTCAGATATTTATTTTTAAGGTCCTTTGAGCATTACATTCCTTAATTACAGTGAAGAAAATGGAGTACGGGTTTTAGTTTTAACCAGTTGAAATTGAAATCGGATGCAGAACTTTAATTTAAATGACAAGGTTACATGTCAAAATTCACTCACCTTAATCATTGCGTTCTTGAGTTATCACTCTTACATATGCGATTTTGGTGACTAATAGGTGATCAATCTGTTGAATATTCTAATTTAAATCTTCATTCGGTACACTTTGAAATACACTTTAGATGTTAAAACTATGCATATATTCTTTCCCCTTCTAGCTCCGTAGATATTGTAGTTATTCACTTGTATTCTGACAGTCGGATGGGTAAACTTTCTCTAAATTGATTTCATTAAAAATTTAATAGAAACTTACAGATTTGCTGTAAAAACCATATACCATATTTCATCTGTTTAATTCAAAAGGTTTTTGAGTTATCGTGTACAGACATAGACAGAGCAACAGACAGGCATAATTCCAAAAATGTGTTTTTCGGAATCGGGGAAATCTAAAATTTGATGATTTGTCTAAATCACAAGTTTGAATTATTTTTCTAGAAAATACAATGTTTTTTTTTTCTTTCTGTACCTTGTATATGAGAAATTTAAATATGATCCTTTAATAATGTTGTAATAAATAGCAAATATTAAGAAAGTTTATTTTGATTGTCATGTATATGATAATATAGAAAATGTGAGTATGTAATATAAAAATGTAATTCTCATTATAAATTCTTCCTATAACGATAAAAGTGCATCACATATTCTTAAAATTTGTTTAAAACATTTCTTTCTACTTATATTTTTTGATGGTTTATTCCGAGTTTATCACTTTGAGGATAAATATAATCTCATTTCAATAAAAAAAGCCAGCATAAAGCATATCGAAAAAAAAAATTTACGAACATCATTCATCGTCATCATTAATCTCGTTGCCAGATACATATACATAATTCATATTGTTCGATTTCGTGAAAGAAACGGCTTAAACCCAGAAATATCTCCCAAACTACGCAAACGATAATATTTTCTCAAAATGTTTCCTCAGGGAGTCTGGAATAAAAGAACATTCGTAAAAATATGTTGTGACAGCTTGTCTTCTACAGCATTCTTATGAAGGGGAAAGTGAAATTCCTTTACATAAATGTGTTTCAGAACTATGTATTTATACTCGAGTAGAATTTTTAAAATACTTTTACTTCATAATTTCTTTTGACTACTTAAAGCAAAGTTTGCACAAATCTCTTGGCTTGAAATCATAATTCAGGAGTGACTCTCGAAGTAAATAATTCCCAAGCACTTAAATAAATTGATACAGAAACATTCAAAGAAATATCAGATAATGTCATCAAATAATTTATTTTGCTTCGAATGAATTATTTATATTATTTACAAGCAACACATTTAAATGCGATGAAGAATTTTTATGTGGTAATAAAACGCATTTTTCATGATCGTGATATGAAAAATAGCAGAAGAAAGAATTAAAATAAAGAGTAAGACAAATTCTTTTAAGGACTATTTAAGATTCAAAAATACGATGAAAATAAGTCCTTATGATTATAACTACTATGCAAATCCGAAATTTTTCCTCGAAAATAACATGTCACAAAATGTTTTTATATTTCATAAATAAGTTAATAGATATAAAATTACGAAAGGAGAGATTGTCTAATAAATATTTGATAATGTTTTTCATGACTTCATTTCATTAAATATGCATTTTGAAAAAATGATTGTGTTTATTTAATATTCTGATTGTTTGATTTTTTTACTATTTTTAATCAAACATATTGCAAAATATATTACAAAACACTATACTTTTGGCATCCATTATGCTAATGAGCTCTATGATCTAAGCTTGTGTAACAGAATCAAAATTTGGAAATCATAAAAGTAAATTACTTTAATATAAAGGAATACCAGAAGAAATTTTTGAATAGATAATTTTAATATATGAATTATACAGCAATAGATTATATTATCTGTCATGAAAACTCATTTCTTTCGTCTTTATTTATATATGCGTTTATATTTTTTTAAGTTCAAGAAGTAAAAAGGTTATTCGCTAGTTAAAAAGTTGAAGAAAAAAACTAAATTTTTTAAAATCTTGAGAAATTTCAAGGCTGTAAAGAAACATCAGTTTTGAGTGAAAACTTCAGTCTTATGAATGAAAGCCATTGAGTATTAAAACAAAATAATCGAGAGTTTCTTTCTTCTTTAATCCTTGTGCACTCGAAAAAGTTTTCCTGAACTTATTATTTAAAATTAAGTGTTAATAATTTTGCCTTTAAGAGAAATATATTTTATCAAAAACAATGTTTAACATAAAAATTGCACGACATAAGTATTAAGTTATTATATATATAAGCAAATGTATTATAAAACTGAAAATTTCTTATCTTTTAAAAATCTTCAATCATTTAATGCTAACTCGTATTTCATAATGTTTTTTCATAGATACTTATATCACGTACAAGACGATTTACGTGTATTTTATTTTTGCAGGTGGAAAAATTTTTGTAATTTAATAAGAAATTGTAATATTAATTCCATTGCTTTTTCAAGCGTTGCGATTTAAATAGTATTTGCTAAATTTTCAATCGCTTTCCAAGAATTAGGGAAAACCTTATCCCGTCTTCCCATTTCTTATCTTAATTTTTTCTGTAAATATTATAAATAGATCATTCATTTGGGCAAACGTTTATATGTATGATTCATTAAAAGACCATTTGAGATTAAAACAATAATAATAAATACAAAATTTATCTTTGTAGAATATTACAGTAAAGAAATATTTTTCTATTTAAAAATAAGAATAATCTTATTGATCTTATAAACCAACATTGAGAAATGGGAATTTGTAATAATTTAACATTTTTTTACAAAACTTCTTTTTGTTAAATATTAGATACTTATATATATTCCATTTTAATAACTTATGTATGTTTATCAAAAGTGTTTTTTTTTAAATGTAAGACCTGTCATTAAATAGGAGTTTACGAAAACAAATTTAAGCTTTCCAAAAATTTAACTTTAAAATAAAAACAAGTTTATTAAAATTATTAATGTATTTAAAATAAAATTTTAAAAAATGTTATTAAATGTCCTTCAGTTTGAAAAATTAAAAAAAAAACATGATGTATTTTTATTATAACTTGTTCCTTAAAAATAGATTGGTGTGCAGAAATAAATAAAATTAAGTTTAACAGAAACATGAGGCTTGTAAAATCTGCTGTTCAAGAATCCATGGGATTGCAATAGAAAAGGAAAACCTTGTTTTGAGAAAATGACAAAATACTGAATCCTTTCTGTAACAAGGACTGTTTTTAACTACATTTTTTAAGTTAATTTATAAGTTTTCAGTTTATCAAACTTAAACACATTATATCATTCTATAATCAATGACATGTCCCTTATTTTATGAGACTCAAAGTGAAAAATTGATTTTTTTTAAAGTACTAACTATCCAGTTCCTTTAAATTTGATTCAAGTTAACGTGACAATCAATAAAAGAACTACCACACAATAACTAATTAACCGATGCGTTTGAATTTCAAGATTCGCATTTTATCATCAAAGTTGCATACTACTATGTATAAATTGCGTATTCCTCATATCTAACAGAATTGTGATATGATATCAGATTCCTTCCAAGCAATGTCTTTCCGATCACAAATTGATAAAATGAACGTCATCTCGCAATCATCTGTCCATCTGTTCTCACAGTTTTAATCCGGTGATGATTTAGGAAGTCCCCATTAATATCCTAGCTCACGATCCTTGCAAGATATGAAACGATCACGAAAACAGACGATTATATCATTCCAGCTAGATCATTCACGATAAATAAGTAACAATAATAATAATAATAAAATGTATGATTTCCTAACAGCACTGACGAGAGTGGATGGACATCTTATTTTGCACAATTTTTCTTTCTGTATTGAGAAGGTGTCTGTCGCTATTTTGATATTTTCTTTGGTATTTTAGTTCGTGGAAAAATAGTTTTGACGCCAAATTTTGTCTTTATTCGCCCTGTGGTTATCTTTCCAGGTGATATTTTTCGTAACTTATTAAGTGGATTTATTCTCTCTGAGAAGGATTATCTACCGGTGAAGTTGACGTTTAGATATGATAAAAGAAATTGTGATTGTAGCTGTCTGTCGGTTTTTTAAAATTATTAATGGTATGAGTAAAAAATAAAATTTTTGATTGTAGTCGAATCGGGAATTCTCATGAATTTTGTATCTTTTACTCATACTTTTTTTTGTTATTCATTGCCTATTTAGCATAAGAATAAATTGTTCATTTATTTTATTATTCATTGCCTATTTATCATAAGTCCTGTTAGGAAACATAATCTTTCGAATAAGGCAGAAAACTGGCAAAAACCAGAATGATAGATATGATAAAAAAATGTGATTGTAGCTGTTTTCGATTTTTTTGAATTATTGATACGTGAGTAACAAGTATAATTTTTTATTGCTGTAGAATCGGGATTCTCATGAATTTTGCATGTTTTTACCCATACTTTTTTTTTATTATTCATTGCCTATTTGGCATAAGAATAAATTGAAAACAAAAGTTTTCAACATAAATGCATACTGCGTTTCAGTTCAATTATATTAACTCCCCGTTTTAAAGTAACACTAGAGCTATTTTTCAACGGACCTCGTAATTTTGAACCGCGGTCAGACGACGAGGATGACACCTGAGCTAGCACCCCCTCTCAAAACTTCCACACTACACCAGAGGGAGGACGTTTGGCCTCCACGGATTTAACGTGCACCAGATCCGAACTAAAAGATGCTTTGTTGTACATACATTGGGTAAAAAAAGTTTCCCTACGCAGCTATAAACTGTTAATTAAAGTTTAATTTTTGAACAAAATATTTTGTCATGAAAATGAAAATTTGAAAATTGATTTAACACAATTTTATTTATTATTTATGAATATTATAAAGGAAAACTATTTTGAAAATTAAATATATAAATTGAATGAATCGAAAAATAGCACAAATAAGGAACAAAAAGTTTCCGTACAGTATTTACATAGTACATGAAAAATCTTTTTTATGCTACCCAACTTGCATTTAATGATCGGTAGTCATTTCTTTTGTCTTTATCACTTCCCTCAAACGTTGTGGCATAACCCCCACAAGGTTTTTTTGTTGTTGTTGTTTCTGCAGAAATATTGTTCCAAATGTATTGAATGGCTCTTTCGAGTTCAACCTTGTTCTTTGTGTCATGTCTTTTTTTTAGTTCACAACTGATTTCTTCCCATAAATGTCCTATAGGCATTAAATTGGAAGACTGGGGAGGACTATGAAAATGTTGTTCAACATGAAAGAGGCATTATTCTTGTCAAATCTTGGAGAGTGCTTAGGATCGTTGTCCTGTTGCAAAGTAAAGTCAGTTCCAAGAGACAGTTTTTCTGCATTGGTTAAAGCATTTAGTTTTAGAATGTCAAAATACATGTGATTATCCATATGAAGTATAGATTTACGACACCGGCAGCACTCATACACTCCCATGCCATGTTCCCGCCATCACCGTGCTTCACTGTTCCGCATAAATTCTTAATTAGCATATGCTGTTTTTGTTTTTTTCCAGATCAAAACCCGACCATCTGACCCAGGGATATTAAATTTTTATTCATCATTAGAAAGGACAGATTCCCAATGACAGAGACTTGTTTATATACTTCTTTGCAAACTCGAGACGCTTTTATCTGTTGCAGAGGTTCTGTAACAGGTTCTAATAGTCTGCACTTTTATTATAATCTTTACTTTTAATGAGATTTTTCACCATTTGAAGTGCGACTTTGATGTTGTAATCAACCATTAAATCAGTTTCAAGTTGAAGTGCACTGATCAGTGAGATGTTCTTGAACCTTACACAAGATATTTTCTCTATGCAAGCGATTTCACTTTGGAAGTCTTCCGGATCGATCCCTATCCTCAAATGTTTGCAGCTCACTGTATCTTTCAATGATATACAATACTGTAGATATTGGTTTGTTAGTGATTTCACAGAATTTCTTCATAGATAATCCATTTTTTCACAACCGAATCACTAACTCTCCAATGGCTTTCTGAATTTCCAATTTAAGACGATCAGCTAAAAATTGAAATGAAACAACTGTAGCTATGTCATGTTCTTCACTCTGACAAATCATCAAACTTCGAATATTTACTGAGGATCAGTTGTAAAACACTTCAGAAACAATTTACATATTGCGTACGGAAACATTTTTTGCATGATACTTCGTCATTTATCTTAAAAATTGCAAAAAGACATACTGCGTTTTGTAAAAAAGAGAGGAATTTATTATGAAACCCCCTTTTAAGACTCATATTATCCATACATAAGTAGTTTATAAAGATAAAATTCAAAGAATAGAAATCACGCTTGTTTATTTTTATATTATTCTTCAGTACGGAAACTTTTTTACCCACTGTATATGTATACATGATTGTTATCAAAATAGCCTATTCTAGAACTTTCTGAAAATCGAGAAACTGAATATCACTTTCTTAATGTTTTTTTTTTCTTCTTCTTTCTCACTCAGTACTTATATAAATAAATATAGATTGGTATATCGTTTAAAGGACAGAACAGTTTATGTCAGAAAAACTATCTTTTACTATTCCTAAGATTTATGCACAGCTGTCCAAAAGGCTTAAATGAGAATCGTCGTTATCGACAGATCTAAGATTTGTCTTTCTTATTTCTTCTAGTATTAAAATACTTCTAGAACCTAAATATCAATAAAAAACCCCATTTATTATAATATTTGCAACTATTCAGAAACTGAATTATTAATTAAGCTTTGGCATTTATTTTCCTTTCTACAGACAGAAGTTTCATAAAGCAGATTTGTAGTATGACGAATGGTTTCTATGAATATTGCATGAATTTCGAATTCGTTTGATGAAATCTACGAAGTAATTTAAATGGACATATGTTATTGCATTAGTGGAATCATTTAACCTCTAACTACAGACGGAGGTCAAAACGATTCCTAGATGTACATTAGCTCTGATTATCACGTGGTATTTTTTCCTTGTATTCCTTGAATACAATCATCTTCTCGGTCTCGTTGTTCTTTCAGCAGTATACTGGCAAATGTCTAAGTCTCTAGTTACGGATTGAGATAGTTTAATTCATGTCAATTGAACTATACCTTTTAAATTGATAAGGGAATAAAAGAAATGAATAATAATATTTAATGATGCTGTAAGTGTGATATTAAACTCTTTCTCTTTCAAGAACAAAGAAATTTCCAACATAACAAAAATTACCAGCAGCTATTTTGCAGCCACTTTTTAACTCGCAATTTCAAGAAAAATACCTTTTATCAGCCATCAACCTCAAAGCCATATTCTTTTGCATAATTCAGATACAAATTCGCCGGGGAATGGGCTTCAAAACTGAAAAAATATTTTCGCGAATAATACGAATGATAAATATTTTCTCTGAATGTTCCCGTAGGGATTCAGGAAGAAATGAACATTCGAAAAATATGTCATAGAAGTCTTTCTTTTTCTAAATTTAATAAATGGGTGCACAATTTTATAAATGCTGCTTAGATGTGTTTATGTATCTCATGGGAATATTCCTAAAATATTTTTACTGTGCCTTTTCTTCCGAATTTTTAAGCAAGAATTGTTGTAATTACATATCTGAAGGTCCCAAACGGCAATTTAAGCTCGTTGAAAAGAATTTACATGTAAATAATTGAATGACATTCCGAGTCAAAAAATAAATAGCAACAAGGTTTGTTGAATCATTTATTTGCTACGATAAAATTAAGGGAAATATTTATAAGCATAACGACCAAATGCGATGCATATTCTTAATAGCAGTGGGATTATATCGGCCGCAACAGTAATACAGAAATGAAATAAGTTTTAAACTAAGAGGTTAAGAGTTATGTACAGGATCATTATAAGAATATTGAAAATAACGCTTGCATACGTAATAATTGTAGTATGCCAGGGCTATGTATTTAAATATTATGGCCAACTTTTTAGAAACTTTTTCAATAATAAGCCACTTTAACTTCGGTGCACTGAATGTTTTCACAGACCAGCAATTCAAGTTCTTTATGTGGAAAATGGGGCAAAAAGGGACTTCTGTGAAAAACGACCTTTTTTTTAAAATTTTATAAATGTTTGTACAAATGATAACGAAGCGAACACAAAAATGATAACAAACAGCTTCCAGATTAATGCATAACGAAAAATGTCCATAGCGAATTTTTTTTTTTGGGGGGGGGGGCTAAGTGGGTTGGATCTGAGGTAATGTATGAAAACTAACCTTTAGTGAAGTCGCAGATTGGAGCAGCAGATAACAGACGTATTGCGAGTAAAATGCATTTTTATAAGTGATTCATACTTTGTTTTCTATCTTTCTTTGCTTTTTCATTTCTTTTATTCGATACGAGTCACTTATTTGCTTGTTGATGCAGCTTTGTATGGTGTTTGCTACTACATGGCTTGATGAAAACATAACATTTTTGCATTTTTTGGGTAATACATATTCATTCAAAATTATATTATCACACACCAAATTTTATTAGGGACACGCAAGTAGATTTGGATTCACAGGTTAGGAGCATTGCTCTATGCAACTTCCATTGGCCACACTTGCAATAATCCTCATGGTACTCGATTTCACATCAGATATTGTAAAGCATGTTCGCAGGCATAGATTTGCTTTCTACAGCCACCATATGGAGATCTAAAACTTTTGAATTTACTTGCTGTGTTTCTACTTCGTTTGTGTGTAGTCAAAGACTCAATCTTCACGCCTTCTTTGTAGTTCAGTAGAAATATACTTTAACATAGAAAAAATATTTACTAACAATTTTATTGGTTTATGCAGCTGTATTATCCATGTAAAACCGGCTTCTGTTTTTGCTTTTGGCTATCGAACAGAATAAAAGAACAGTTAAAGAGGTGGGAAAGGCATAGCATCACATTTTCGAATTTAAATAAAAAGTTATTAATCTGATTGAAAAAATTTTAACTGGATGTTTATCAAAATATTTTTGTTTGGAAATTCCAGCAGATAGAAAAGTATATTTATAGGTATCTTTAGATGCTTCTGTTTTGATTTACCAAGATGAAATTTTTTAAATATGATACAGATATCGACCTGAATTTTTTACCAAGAATTCTTTTCTGCAAAACAATTATTAAATGGAACGTTTTAAAACAATCTCTTGAATTGAAAAATAACAAATATTTTTCCTCATTTGCTCTTTTTCATGAATTTCCTTTCATTTTATTTAATAT
>JAPMOR010045987.1:12088-41877 GCA_026543865.1 Argiope aurantia | reverse complement strand
ATATATATATATATATATATATATATATATATTAACATTTCACGACACATTATACACGATATAATATCCATAACTTTCTTTTTTAACTTTTCCTCTAAGTTTAATAGTTTGTATCTAAATGTTAAAAACAAATATTAAAACCTATCTCCATTATACAGTCCGAAAGATAGGATCAAACAAAATCATCTAATATCTTGAAAGTTAATATCTAATTGCAAATAGTTTTAATACCTATATTTTAAAGGATAAATATATATCAAATATAAAAGCGTCAGGTACAATCGAATATAACTATTAAGCTTCTCTTGATTTTGCACATTTTGGTATCAAAGTGTCAGAACTGATACCCACCACATATCGGGTTTCATTCCAATGGGAAAACAATCGGTTACCAGCTGTATCAGGTATGAAAAGAATGAGGTTAAATAAGATACAATTGAATATCAGTATATGCTTGTACATCAAAACCGGGCATCAACTCTATGAATAAGCTTTATATTTACTTTGAATAGACATATATTTTTTTTCTATTCCAAGCCAAAGAGAGATTTCATCAAATACGGAATGAAACTTGTTTACTGCGAGGAATGTTTATTTCTTATTCAATCTTATTTCGAAATGTTTTTACTGCTTTGAAAGAAATTGGCTTTTCTACCCTTTCGCTGAGGAACACATCTTTTTTATATGCATCGTTCCATTTTCCGTGACCCCTTTTTGAACTGTAATGCATGCCCCTACTTTCAACCATGAAGTTTTATTTATTCAGCTGCTAAAATGCTGGATGGTCTTATCCATTTAGTCTCTCTGAGAAAGAGAGAATTATTAGAAGCAAACCCCACAGCATTTTTCAGCATATATTTGATGAATAAGAGTCTTATCATCAATCATACATATGTCAAACTCTTTTATTAACAAAACTATACACAGAAGAGGTGAATTTAGCTTTCTTGCAGCTCTAGGCAGTGCGCACGATGAGATCTCTGTTTTTAAACTGGTCAATTAAATTTCACATAATTATATCTTAACCATCTTGATGTTTTAAAAGATTTAAGATTATTTCTTTATTTTACTAACTTTGAAAAGATATAAGTTTTTATTCATTTATTTATTGTTTGTGATTAGGTGGGGTGGATCCAAATTTGCTCATAATTATATTTAATCAGCACTTGACTTTTAAAAATATTCTAATATCTAATAACTTAATGAAACATATAGGATCGTGACAGATTATAGTTAGCAAGATGTTAATTTTATCTTAATTAATTACAGAATATTAATTTTTTGCAAATTTATTTCTTTGGTAGATGGGCAGTAAATTTTTTAATCAACCTGCCTGCGTCCCATCAGTCAAGCATCCAAGTTTCGTAATTGAAAATCCACGCTGATAGATTGTGAGGTGGAACATGTGATTTTTTTTTCAGATTTATGACATCGCATTCTTGCTCAATCAGTTGAAAAGTAGGGTTTTGCAGATAGTTTTAATAGTTATTGAATTGATGCCAAGTCATCAACCCTTCGGTCCTGGCTACCATTTGGCGACACTCTAGGCAATTTGTATTGTTAATGATGTTTAACAGCAATTTGCTGCTTGTGTGCTGCTATTTGCAAAGAAGGTGCTGTTTTGATTGTGTTTTAATACTGTGTGTTTGTGTTTCGTAAAATAAAACATCTTTATCCTCTTTTGACTTTTTTAGATTCCTTTTTTTCTCCACCAAACACGGAATTTTATTTATTTTATTTTTTAGTAACAAGGGTTAATTTTTGAAAAGCTAGTTTCCAAGTTTTCTATTTGTTTTCAGTTTATTGGCACTTGCCATGGACAAGCTCGCTGGCTAAATCAGCGGTTATAAACCAAGGGGAAAACGCTCTACGCTATGCCAGGACGCCGGCTTGCAGTTTATTAAATGACTTAAGCTCATTATGTATATAATATACAACTAGAATGAACTATTACTGGTCAAAATTACCGAAATGATGCGTATTTAATTTTTCCACTCCCATCGTGTAGATCCTCAGAGATTAGGATGAGGTGCTTCCGGTATAGTGGTAGGTTCTCGCCATTCTGGTGGGTACAGAAATTGCCTAGTAGAAACAACCATAGTTACCACCAGTTTTGCTATCGCAGTAGTTCAGTCAATCAGATTAATCCGTGTATCTTAGTTAAGGTATCTACTTTTTTCAAAGGGTATCATAAAATTGTGATTTGTAAATCTAGTGTGGTTTCAAACAGCACATAGAAACTCTCTGAAATCAGAGTAATATTTCGTTAGAATACGTAAAAAAAATAGTCTGAATCAATATGTTTTAAAAATGTAACCATTTAAGTGCAAAATATATTTTTTCAAGTTCCTGAGTACAACATTTTTAAAGTCACACGATGGCACATATACACATCGAACACAATACAAATGGTTGCATAGAATATTTTGGAAAAAAAATTCATAATAAAACGAATAAGATTTCATTTTTATTAGATAAAAAATTATACAAAGACTGCGCAAAATGAAAATTTAGATTAACATTTATACACTTCAAACGCATTTAACTGGTTAAGTTGACCAAAACTTATTCAAAATATACTTTTTTTGATTGTTAAAAAAGAAGAAGATTTTAGGAAAGTAGCAATTATTTTAAACCGAACTGAAAGTCTCCTTAGCATATTGTTTTGTATAATTGTACAAAATTTTCTTTTCTTTATTTTGTGACTTAAACTGATTAAATATTTATGTCCTTCTCTAAATCACCTCGACTCATTATAAAAAATAAGCTGAAAGTTACCAATAGGAAATTTGAGAAAATCCATTATGTTCATTCTTGTTTCCAGGCTTTCAAATACAATTCAAAATGTTAGAATTCGCACAAGAAACAAGCAGCCGAAAATTACTTCGCCAAAAATTATAAGACGATCATATTTCCTTGGAATATTCCCGTTAAGTTTCCAGAAAGACAGAAGACTCGGAAAAAATTTCTTGTGGGAACTACTCTATTACCGTTAACGGTCTATTCAGTTGAAAACAATTGGTGAACAATTGTTTATAACCGATTTGAAATAATTGTTTTCAATTGAAAACAATCATTTATAAACACAGATAACATAGATTTTTTTTATCTTAAGTGGAAATCTAAAAAATATAAATTTTAAACCTTAAAATTCTTAAATAAAAATTAGGGATTAAAAAGTCTGAAGATAAAACAAGGTATTTCTTTCTTATTGAATGGAAATAAATGAATGCAGAGGTACAAATTTAAGCAGAAATGTGGAAATAAATATGAAAACTAAATTACAATCGTTTATCATCATTATCGTTAATCTCGCTGCCAGAATGTCAAACATTATTCAAAATATTAGAATTCCAAATAAACATGTATCCACTGATTATCTCGCCAAAAAAGTATATAAGATAATATTTTCTTGGAAATATACCCATTGGAATTGCAGAACGAAATAACAATCAGGATAATTTGCTGATGGAATCTAGCACTCTGTTACAGCTGGAAAAAAAAGGTGCATTAATTTATAAACACTGACACTATAAATTTTTTATAGTAAGAAAGAATTCTTTTCATTCTAGGAATAAATTGATTACTTGTTTTCTTCCAAATCTTTATTTAAAAATTATGGATAATAAATGCCATATATAACCATGCAATCTAAATGAATGAAATTAATATTTGCAGTGTACAAATTTACATAGAAATAATAAAATAAATATTGAACTAAATTACTAGATGATTGATTCGATTTGTTGCCAAAATAATCTAAATAAAGAAGGAATTTTGCGTTCCAAGGGGATTACAATAGTCATAATCTGATTATAATTATTGAGACTAAAGAAACACATGGATCACATATCTTAATCAAAAGAAATATGATGCAAGGAGTATACCATTAAGAGACGATGATGTATTCAATTAAGAACTGTTTACTGTTCTCTAAAAGTGCAGTGATGATTTAATTACGTAAATGGCTTCGTTTTTGACATAAATTTTGCGTGAAAATATTACAGCTTTCGGAACTTAGCTCAACTTTTCAGCTTCTTAAATTGGTAAAGTGTAGAAATTTATCACCTAATGCATATTTTAAGTGATCGTAATTTTACTTGGATATAATATTTTAATACTTAATTTTATCTAGTTAGATTATTCTTCGCTTTATCATAGCAACATATTGAAGTGCTGCTATAACATGGGTTGATTGATATTATAATATTTAGTAAAACGATAAGATGCTTTTAATTCATTGTTGGCTTAACGGGTTATTAAATCATTTTTGAATAAGTAATATCACATTATCAAAATTTCATCAATATTCATTTGTGTATTTAAGTTAAATATTAGAAGGCCTAATTGCAATTATGACATGCAAAGCGTTATATATTAAATATTAAAATTACCATATTACCATATTAAAATATTAAAATTACCATATTTAATATATAATCATTATTAAGACTATTAAATATGCTAATGTTCCCTTTATGTATTAGAGATTTTATGTCCTTATAAAAGATACAAATATGTGAGAATTTAATGTAAACTAGATTTTAAGATTTGGCTCCCTTGTTTTTTATCAATCAAGAACTAGAAATCAATCAATGGAATAAATAGTTTTATGTTTATTTTTTTAATATAATATAAAACAATATTGCATTTCATAATTTTTTATAAAAGGCGAAATAAAAATAATGATAAAATATATTTAAATTTGAATATTCAGTCTTAATCGAATCTAAAATTTGTGCCTTATTTACTATCGAAAATCTTAAATTGCTTATTTTATTTATAATTAAATACTAGCTTGCAATAAAATTTCTTCATTAAAAACCTGATAGAAGTGGTCTCACCAAAACTTCCTCGCAATCTCTATAATAAAAGTGAACTTAGAATAAACAGAGAACGTCTTGCGTTCTTGAAAGAGTAGAAAAATGTGAAGAAAAGCAACAGATATTAAAAGAGTAGCAAACATCACACACAAAGAAAGCTAGGAAAACTCTTCTTTTTCAAAAGTTAAACATGTAAAAGCTTTTCAATTTTCTTTTCTACTAAAAGTTCTATTTGCGCAACCATTTTGAAACGCATTATTGACTTGGAAACCCTTCAGGAAAATCCATGTTTTCTCATGAACTGCATCCTTTATTTATAGAAAAACGCGCAAATACTCCTGAATTTCTACAGCACAGTTGCATTTCTTGTTGTTTCTTTAGCGTTAGCATTCAGTACTATTCTAGTACTTGATGAGTTGCTGAACAATCTCGCGGCAACTCTTGATGAGCAAGTAAAACCCTCTTTTGTGGACTCTGCAGGAATACTTACTTTTGCTCATCCACTCAATAGCTGGTGAAGCATACAAAAGATTGCTTTGAATGTTCAGGATGACTCGTTGGAATGAGACAAGATGTGTTGTCTGCGTGTTTTCCACTTGGTTTAGGGCTTTCCCTCGTAGCAGAAGATTCAATTACTGTAAGTTGGTTTTCCCTTTTAGATTGTTTGAGGTAAAAGTTACCAGAAAACGCGTATAATTACGAGATAATCTGTTACTTCCTTAGTTGAAGTACAATGGAAAGTTAATGTGCTGGTCATTTTCGGAAATTTTATTATTTATAATTTATTCTGAATTAAATTACTATTTCATCGATATATTTATAAAATTATATTCCATTAATGATATGCAGTCATAGATTATTATTCATTGTAACTTAAAATGACACATTTTTGCTTTTATATTGTTACGCAATTTTCTGCCGGGGTTCGTTTGGATAGTGGAAGTTATATGGTGTGGAGAACGCTCAATTAGCAGGCGGCAGTAGAAAATAAAACAACGTCGTTTATTTACACGAAGACACACAGGACATCACAAAGACGACTATCTTCAGCCGAGACGTGTAGCATACAACAGCAGCATATAACCATAATCTACTGCAGACAGTAGCGCACAGCTCAGTTCAGCACGAGCTTGACTCCGTCGCTGCTCACCGTCGTTTCCGACTACGACTCTCGACTACTACTTCGACGACTCCGTCCTCTCGGTCTTCAACTTCTCCGACTCGGACTCCTACTGACTCCTCCGTCTGGCAGCTGCAGCCCCTTTTATAGGTCTCAGGAGGCGGGGCTAGAAGCCTCTCAACCAATCAGGAACGTTCTTGTCGTATCTCGGTTCCTACTGGACGGATCGGGAAAATTCTCGATGTTTCGGGTATAATCCATTTTGGCGCCAAAGTCGCCAAATTCGTCGCCAAGTCGTCAAATGGTCACCAAGTTTGTCGCCAAGCTCTGGGACTGTCCCGGACTCTGTCCATTACCGATGACTTTAAAACAGTCTTTCTGTTGATGGAACAAACTATGCTGGGAAACCGAATTGCAGGTTTGTAACAATATATTAATATTATTATGCTTAACACTGGTATCATTTCAAATTCATCTTATTCCACTTAACTCTATTTATTTGCTAATTATTGATGATGTTTTAAAACACATTTTTAAAAAATCATTCTAGTTGTTTTTAATCATGCCTATGCCACAAGTATCATTTTATGATTATATATTTCATGGGTTTTTTTTTTTTGTAATCAAATGTTTTTCTTTTTTTCTTTTTTTTTAAGTTGAATAAATAATAGTTGTTAGACTTCGAGGGAAAATATTCTTTCTTCACTAAGTTAATGAGATAAATATTTTATCTATGACAGTATTTCCCAAAGTGCGGTACGCGTACCCCCCAGGGATACAATACAAGTTTGATAGGGGTACAACGAAAGTCAACCTCCAGGCGAAGGAGGAGGTTGCCAGGAGGGCGAAAGTCAACCTCCAGAAAATCACGTGACTGTCCAACATGAAAGAAGGCCCAATCATCTGTGGTCCACTGTCTCTCCCCACGTGACCGAAATCGGAGAAACCTTTGATTTTTATCGTGGGCGGGGTTAAATACCCTCCGTCACTTTGTTTTACTTGCTTACAGCAGTGCTTGAATGGAAGTGCCTGTTTAGTCTTATAAGGTCTATGGTTGCACCGGAGTTTGGTGCGGATATGCACGGCACCCACCGTGATTTTTACAAGAGCGGAGGAGGGGGAAAAATCTCGAGGAAAGGTTCTGAATACATTGTTTGAACTTAGACATGAACTTCAATGTTGTCTTAATGATAGATTTGAGAAATTGTTTACATGACCGGAAATGGCTTTTTAAACTGGCATATTTAGCAGATATAAGCTCTGTTTCATATTGCCTCAACTTGTCGTTACAAGGCAAAGAAATTTCATTGTTTCACGTTCAAGATAAAGTGAACGCTGCCATCGCAAAACTAAATTTATGGCAAAAGAGAGTTGGTAGCGGAGAAGTAGACTCGTTTCCCTCTCTTCATGAGTTTATACTAAAATTCGATGAGTTCGACTACTAAAACATCCATACCAGAAGATTTGAAGCATGCAGAAGAGGAGCAATTGTTGGAATTGGCTTCGGACGGATTTTTGAAAATTAAACATAGGGCAAGTAGCTTAACATCATTCTGGTTACAAATGAAAAATGTGTATCCGGTCTTAACAGAAAAAGTTCTGAAATACATCTTGCCTTTTCCAACTTCATATTTCTGTGAAGTTGCTTTTTGTAGAGATTGCATTTGTAGAGATTATGTCGAAAAAAAAAAAGAAACAGACTATTGGACGTGGAACCGCCTCTGGGATTAAAATTAACAAATAGGGAACCAATTATGGCGATCTGTCCTCAGCACAAACAATTTCATCCTTCTCATTGATCCAAATAAATGTTACAATATAACTTTTATTTAGATTTTATTATGAATAATTTTATTTCTCTTTGCTTATTATTTTGTGTATGTCACAAAAAAATAAAAAATAAATATATTTTTGATTATTATTAAAATCCATCCATTTTTTTTTTGACGAGGGTACTCAGCGTTACGAAAATTATAGAAGGGTACACATATGTCAAAAGTTTGGGAAACACTGATCTATGACTTTATATCCATAATTTTTGCCCGTCATGTCTGCAGCGATAAATTTGACAAACAACAACAAAGGAATTAAAAGAAGTCTTAGTAAATACTTATAAAAAAAGAAAGAAAGAAAACTAACGTAGATAAGAAACAAGTTATACACTGTTTGGAAGGTATTTCTTGAGGGAATTAGTAAACAATATAAATTTTATATGACGCTGAGCTTTATACTTACTCGCTAAGGCTTTTAATATTTCATTTTCTATGTGGAATATTCCATTTAATGTCATCAAGCAAATAATATCAGAATTAGAAATTGAACATTGTATCATTAAATCCAAGGTTCCCTTTAATTAAAAGATGAAATATTTTCCGTACAATAAACTACTTTAATTTATTACAATTACAGTTTTCTTTGTTCATAATTTATATAAATATTTACTATATATATATATATATATATATATATATAGTTTTTGCTTTTTTTCTCTTTATTAAAAATATTTCCAGTGACACAGTAATCAAAACTTTCTTTGAATATGGATTCTGATAAAATTTGCTTTCGATGAACTTTAACTGAAAAATATATATATATATAAATTAAACTCATGAATAAGTATTTTAGGCAAATTCGTAAGGAATCTAAACTTTATTTCTGACTAATGGTTGTTTAAATATAAAATCATTACATTCAACTTTCAATCCTGCATTTAATCATAAGATTAAAAATTATTTTGACAAAAAGAAAATATGCTGTATTTCAAATTAATGCAGAGATATTATAATACTTAGATATTATTGAATCCATTAAGAAATTTCTTCAAACTCGTTGAACGTATGCCTACTAAATAAAACTCAGCCATTAGTATAAATAAAATTATAATACAAACTATTCTAAATAAGTAAGATTGCTTTCCGAATATAATTCATTATCACTCTCATATATTTTTCTAATTTATCTTTTCCATCTATATCTCAAATTCACTCTATCTTTAACGGCACCAGTCATCGCTAATCTGCTTCCAATTTAAAATCAGGGAAGCAAGTCATCGAAAGACTCCTTTAATTCATCTCATGACTCCTATTATACGAAGCGACGGTCACCGTTAATAATTCCATGAAGCGACACAATAACTCAATAATTAGAAATGCCAACTCTTCCATGTCCAGTGAGATATCAGTGAAGAAGGCATTGCTAGCTTCCACAAATAACACCACCCTATATATTAAATAATCCGGATTGGCAACTAACTCCTGAATATGCATTTCGCAGGTAGTGAATTCTCTTTATCAAGTGGGAGATTATTACTGCGCAATCATTGTGTCCCGAGTACACCGTATTGATTTGCTGACATCTGGAAGGCTTGGATAGCTGTAATATGCCTCTCAGAGGGAGAATACAGAGCGCTAGCAAATATTGGTTATGATGTAGTTTGAAGTTATTATGTTGTTGTAGAAATCATTTTCGAAACAGGAATTAATATGGAACAAATTTTGGGATGTTTACCTTAGCTACATTACTGACCCGTTTTGAAGCACTGGTGGGGATTGCGGGAAGGGGGAAGGTTGATGTAGGATGGACCTCCTAATTTTTACATTTTTCCTGATAATGGAACTGGGAATTGGATTGGCTTTCTATATGTTGCATAATGATGTTCTGAAGGAAAAAATATATCTGACTAATATATTACTGCTAAACAAAATCTTAGAATAATCAATGAAAAAAAAATCTTGTATAAAACCGATAAATCAGTGTGATGTGCAGTTTCTTAATATAAGGTAAGAAAAAATATGTTTTACTCCAGTCAATGTTGGATGAGTAAATTAATTATGTTACTCTCATTATTAAAAACTCTAATTTCGAAAAATTGTAAGATAATAAATAAATGAAAATGTCTTCTTGGTAATTAGAATTTTTTCTCAAAGGTAACATCAACGAAAAGGGTGACATTTTCACTCATAAGCATATTAAAAACTAAGTTCATTTACTTAAAAAAAAGAAAAAATATATATTCTGAGCCTGTTTTGGTAATAACTTGTAAGAAAAGATTTATTGTTTCAATGACGTTGATTTATTTTCTTATGCGTCCTCTTTTTGTGGCAGAAGTAATAAAATCACTCAAGTTTCAATCGTCCGAAACAATTTACAATTAAAATTAAACACTTTAGAATGCAACATAATGGAATGATCCAATAAACAATTTTAAAAGGTTAGAGATTATTACTTTTACTGTTGATACCTAAGAAAGCGTCATGTCACAATTATAAACGCTATTATTGCAATAAAATGGAAAAAAATGCATGGCTATAACATATATTTAAAACACTCTTCATGGCTATAACAAATATTAAAAGCACTAAGTCAATATAATTTTTGAAACAAATGGCATCTCGATGGAAGAAAATATATGTAGCTTTACAGCAAACTTAAAATGGAATAATTCATTAATAGGAATTTCTTTGCTATATAATCTTAATGTGGCTTGAATTATCTCTATTATTATTATACTTTACTCTGCAGAATGCATAATATATTAAAATAACATTCTGTAGATTATTGAAAGCAGTTCATAAAATGAAGATTGGCATACCAAAAATTAGTTTTATTTATGTGAAATCAAACAGAAAAATTAATAATCAAATCATGAGAATTAAATGAATTATTTATCAAATTCCTCCTGTTCTTAGAATTAAAAAATCACCAAGTATGCTATTATTTGCGAATATTATTATATTATTACTTTCCTTAGAAACATTATATTACCTATTTGAAACTGAGGTTAACATAAAGAAATGTTACAAAATAATTCATTTTTATCACTTCAACTCTGTTAAGAAATCCATCTTCTCCGAAACAAGATGTCATTTGAGAAAGTTCAAGTTTATCAAAATTTTAAGAAAAAAAATCAGGAGATAAGAATTATTTGACTCATGCATATAAAATGCTATTTCAAAGCTCTCATAAAAAAATTGGAACCTGAATTTGCTACGAATCCTTGGATTTTACGACTGAGTCTCATCTTCGTCCTTTTTAAAGTTATTTCCCTTCGTCTTCCGAAATAAAGTGAAATGAAAAAGTAGAGATGTAAAATTTATTATTTCCGCGAAATGGAAGGATTCTGACTTTTTTTTAAAAAACAGAAATGTAATCCTGATGAAAGGTGAGGCAGAGAACAGAATTTTTCTTCTCTGTGTGGAACCGTCTCCAGGAAAAAGCTAAACTTGAGAGGAAGTCGAAAATTTTGACGTCTTCCATCCTCTTCTTTTACTATTCGAGTTTTTTCTACCCCTGTTAGAGTTACTTCGCCTCTTTCTTTTGTTTTTGTTCTTTCGTAGTATTATTTTGAAATTTTTTGACAGGAAGATTCAAATCACACATTTTGATAAAAACTCTTAAAATGCCAAAATTTTTTGCCATTTTTTTTCTGCTATTTCAGATGTTGAAATCTTTTCATTTATCAGCTTCAACGCATGCTTGACGAATGTGAATTTAGAATAAAATAATACTAGCAGCTAAATATTTCGGGATAGTACTAAAATTACATGTGTAACTTATTTTCTTGCTGCGCATCTTACACCTTTACATTACGCACTTTAAAAAAAATTGAAATCCATAAATTCATAGTGAAATAGTTATCAGAAATTAGGCATTTGCTTACGAATTATAAGACACCTTTCAGTAATCAACATAATAAAAATAAACATTTTTAGTATGCCTATTTCCTATTGAAAAGGACAAAAAAATTCTTCGTCAGGCCATCAGATATATGAAGTTGCTTCATCACATATTTATTGTTACTATTATTGCTCTTTTTTACGATATACAATACTATACTTTTTACGATATACCCTCTCTGAGTTCTATATATATCTTTACACAACAGTAGAATAACCAGCAATTAAAATTTATTCAAATTCTGGTATTTATTAAATTAAAACGAATGGAAACATCGTATATATTTTATAACACGAACCAATCTCTACCTTTTTTTGACATATCATGTCAAATATACTAATTTATTCCTTATATTGTATAACTGTG
This sequence comes from Argiope aurantia, assembly GCA_026543865.1. Taxonomy (NCBI): domain Eukaryota; kingdom Metazoa; phylum Arthropoda; class Arachnida; order Araneae; family Araneidae; genus Argiope; species Argiope aurantia. The sequence goes on along the minus strand of JAPMOR010045987.1, from coordinate 29,892 downwards.
TATAAAAAGGGAAATTATTTATATAATACTCATTAAACATATAATAATCATATCATATGTATCATATGAAGAGCTAGCACTAATGAAATCTGCTAAATCAGGAAAAATTACTTGTAAAAAATAAGTAAGAAGTATTATCAGTAAACGGATTTTTTCATACTTGTATTTTGCTTACGGTTACACGTAGAAAAATTATACATGTATCTCGGATTCTCAGACTATTGATATTTTATTATTGTGATAAATGTATCATATGAAGATTTAGCATAAATGAAATCTGCCTGTAGATGTGTGTTTCAAGAAAAATACTTGTAAAAAGAAGGAAGAAATTATATTAATAAATAGATTTTGTTAGCGTAGTATATTTTCATAGATAACTACATGTAAATGTTGCTTATGGTTCCATGCAGAAAAATTATGCATCTTTGAAACCTAGTCTATCCAATAATTTATTTGTGTAGTGTTGCAAGAATCAAGTTTCTTTCCCCATAAAATTCATCAATTTTATCAATATATCGGTCATTCATATAATTTCAATTTGACTGGTATATAATGTTGCATATAGGAAGAATGGATACTATTAAAAGTAGATGTACAACTACTGAAAATATTTAACGGTACTCATCAATAATAAAAAAATATTCATTTAAATACTGTAGATAAAATTTAGTTTAATTTAGTTATATTAAAATCCTATTTCAAACCAGCACTAGAGCTATTTCGGAACAGAACTCATACTTCTGAATCGTGATCAGATGACAAGGATGATATCTGAGCTAGCACCCCCCTCTCCTAACTTTCATACTGCACTAACTTACAGGCATTTGTTCTATACAGATTTAAGGTGTACCATATCCGTTTACGTGGTGGTTCTTTGAAAGAATCTGGTGGTGAGATCAAAATTTTACCACCAGACACCACAACCGATTGTATGTAACTGAAATTAAATACTATATTAAAATTCATTCATTGTCATTTTTAAATAAATTGCTGACATTTTGCTTACCGCAGATTAAGGATAAGAGATACTTATCGATTATGTCTTGACTGTGGAACTCGAAGATTCTAGTTTCAAAATATGATTGCCGTAAAATTCTATAGTGTGTCTTATTAGGCATAAAATATTATACGATATTTTTTACGATTTCTTCGATATTCTGAATGCCGTGCAATGTTCTGAAGAATGTTGTTGAGCGTTTTGCACTAATAGAATGTGCAGATGGAGTAAATTAAAATCTGAATTCGATGTTCAAACGCTCCATTATGGTGGACTATAAAAATTTATTTGATTGGGTAACGGCTCCAGAATCGTCCTCGTCATGTGATGATTGCTCAAAGTTACGCTCGTCTCCTGATATTATTTTTGTAACATCAAAAAGAGAGAGAAGTTTGTATAATCAAGCTAAATGATTATATTCATGAAAAATACAACACAAAACAAATGTAATTTGTATTTATTAATTTAGTTCGATCTAATGAGTTCGATTCTAGAAAAATATAACTGAAATAAAATTTCGGAATATAATTTGAATAATTGTAGCATGTACAGAAAGGCATAAAGTTTTGAAATTGCCACGAAATATGTAAAAAAAATGATTATGTTGAAGAACTTGAAAACTTTAATTTTTCACTTCTCTTCAACTTTTGGATTAATAATGAAAATATAAAATGCTAATATTTTCAATTTTTACTGTGCTACTTTTCGTATTTTAGGCGAATCATCTAAAAAAGTACACATTTTAATCGAAATAATGTGATATTTTGAAATTGCCAAAATATAGAGTGATAAGGATGAGTTGAATGCATTGCAAAATTAAGAGAAAAATTAAAAAGTAGAAAACAAAATAATTTTCAATAGAAATATTGAAACTAATAAATCTTTACTCTGAAATCCCTCATTTATGTGTAGTATTTTGCAGCTAGAATAGATTTCACATCAAATGTATATGCAAACATCTAAAGAGCTATGAATTGAATAACTGAATTAATAAATTATTTCAAGATAACTTATTTTCACCGTCTTTCACATAATGCCTCATGAAATATCCAAAAAAGTTAAACTTTGATATCGAGTAACATGACTATGACCAAATTTTTTTCAGTGAATAGTCATCATTCCACTTCTCAAAACCCTCTTTTTGAGGCATTTTCTTATATTTATAGTTTCATTGAACTTGTGTTTTAATCTTTAAATATTACTTTTGTTGCTGGATATGATTTATTTTTAACCATATGTATGGCGCAGTTGAGCCAAGATTGGCTCTTGTGCCATTAAACCTCATAAACCATAAACCATCAGCACCCTCTATCGGATTTAGAAAATAAAAATGTTTTGAAATAAATTATTAAAAATCGGAGTAGTTCATATGGGACGTTAAAGAAAGGCCCTATTTTTAAAGGCTTTTTTGCATGATTTTATAATGTGTCCAAAGCCTTTTGGAGATCTTGTACAATAATTTTTTTCTCTGCATTTTGACATCGTTTTCGATAATATGCCATTTAAGGTTGAATTCATTTTTCTTCATTTCAATATCGAAAAATAAATTCTTGAAAATGTTTCAGATATTTTGTAGTATATTACCTGCTATGAAATTGTAACGCATTGATCAGCAATTTTTTGAGTTTAAGCATAAGCAGTTGTAATAGTATTAATTGTCTGCATTATATTATTCAATTATATATGCAAAATCTGGCACTCACTTGATTGAAGGGATCGGAGATGCATTGAAGGAACTTTGAGGCTTCACGTCACTAACTATATTTCGCATTATTTAAATAGAATCCAATGTCAACTTTCGGGAACCAAAATTAACACATTATTTTACGAGCAAAATAAAAATTTCAACGTTTCACAACAATGAAAAGAAGTGTAATTGTAAAATGGTTGCTATTTTAACTTATATCTGTTAGCTATATAGTTATTTTAATTTACACTATTAAAATTTGTCTAAAACCTGCAATATGCCCATTAATAAGGATTGTGTTTCATATTGCATATACAATAATAAATATTCTAGTAGCAAATCATATGAGTGCTTGGTTACTCAAAAATAGTTTATGATAATTATTAAATATTCTATTATTTAAAAGCTTTCATTGTTTTATGTATTTTAAAATTGTTTAGATGACTTATTGAATATAATAATTAAAATTCTACAATAATAATTTTGGAACACATTTGAGGAAAACCTATAATATCGTACGACTAAATAAGGCAGTTTTTGGCGATTGAAACTTGGCGTAATCTGAAAATTGCCAAGTAAACCCGAATGCGCAACCACTTTCCTGGATAATTGCCATAAATTGTATTATGATCCTTGGCGATCTTCAAGCAGTTCGGAAATTCCTCAATAAAACTATTATCCTATTATATGGATATTCTTACATAATCTGCAAATGGCTATATTATAAATGATATATTATGTATATTATATCCCATGTCATAAAGGTATAAAACAGTATCGCTTATTGGCTTACAGATATAAGAAGCAAAACATTTCTCAATTAAGACGAACATGTATATTCAGCCAGTTTTTAAAACTTGAAATTGGTTTTTTTTTTTACCTCTAATAAAAAACCGCTGCCACAGTAAGTACTTTTTTCATTATCCAAGATGATTCTAAGTGAGCTACCGACAGTAATTCAATGAATGTCCATTCATTTCTGTTGATCAGGATATATATGTCAATGTAATTACAATGCAAAAAATGTCTGGTGTATGTATGCACTTGCACACGACGATCTCTGCGTATCCAACATTAAATTTAGGCTGCCAGAATTTTGAAACTTTCAAGAAATTTGTTCTTTATAATATGGTTCCCATTATGATGGGCTGCGCTTAACTTTTTTCTCCGTTATTCTTATTTCATTTTTTTCAGAGCACAATAATTACCATTCTGTTTTATCTTATCACTGTTTCTATTAATGCCATTTTGTACATGATTACCCATATTTATCTAGGGTTTATTTATGTTTAAATTCTCTCTAAATATTTTACCAGTAGTTTTAAAACTTTCAGTATCTTAATTTTTGGGTAATATGTTTTCACTTATAAGAATGAATTAATTTTTATTATTGATTTTAGGATTGTTAAAAAATTATAAATGTAGTCTAATTTTTTTATTTTTTTATTTATTGTGTTCTTATATAGAATATAAAAGATAAATATCCACAAGTAATTCCATCGGATCAGAAATGTGTTAATTTCAAAAGTCCTTTGATAGTGAAACCGAAAATATAATTTGAATAATCATATGTTTGGGACAAACGAAGCAGTTTTATTTTGTATCAGCTCTAAAATAAAATAATAATTTTGATAGAATTATAAATAAGAAAAAGACCAGTTTACTTTTCAATATTCATCTGCACTCAATTCTTTTTTTAATGTATCATGTTGCCATCTATTGGTGTATCGCAAAATTGAAATACCGGAAAAATCCATTTCCATTTTCTATGAATATATATATATTAAACCGGAGGTTTTGAAATTTTCTAACCTTTCTATTTACGCTACAGCGCGGTAAAAAAAAATTTCAAGTTTGCGCCAAATTACCTTGAATTATACCAATGATGTGAAAAATTTATAATTTTTTTCCAATAACTACTCTAAAATTATCTTATTAAAACTGCTTATATTCTATTCTGAAGTATTAGCAATAGTTCAACACAGAAAGTTTTTTTTTTTTTTTTTTATTTCAAAACCATTAATTTCCTTCCAGTGTTTTTTAACTTTTTCTCTTAATTTAACAATTATTTCAGTTCATTTTTAAAATTTTATTTCTAAATGTTTCGTAATCCTTCATGGTCAAAAATGAATCACCACCTTCTTTTATGTTATTAAAATTCAAAATGAAAAACTTCACTTTATAAATATCTTTAGAATGTATTTTTTAATTTTATTATCCTGTAGAATCCCATCTTCTTCGTTTAGTTCTTAATAATGCTAATAGATGGCGCCATGATCAATCTTCACTATTTAAATTTTGAAAGCGTGGTTTTTGAAATTAGTTTTTCTAAGTTTGATTATAATTTTAAAATGAATCATAAATTCTATTTAACGCTGACTTTACATGGTAATATAGTCAATAGTTAAAAGCTAGAAAGATTTTAAAATGACTATGAAAATTTGTTATATTATTAAACAGGCCTGTCAAACAGTGTCGGTTTTCAGTATTTTGTGGCCCTAGGCAGTGTGCATAATAATGCCACTGTTTCAATCGGTCAATTTATTTTCATATTTTTTCCAAGTTAATGCGGTATTTTAATTGCTGTATTCTATTAATTTTATAAATATCATTTGTTTTTATTTATTCATTAGGACTTTAGATTGACTGATTAGTCTTAAGCCATAATTTTAAAAAAAAATCTACTAACCGACAACCTCTATTTAGTATTTTACACGTATTAAATCATTCTTCATTGTTCCTAAATAATTTTCTACATTAGTAATATTAAAATTTTGTAACATAAAGAAATACTTCTCGCAATTAATCCTAGGAGGCACGACATTTTATTTTTTTACAAAAATAATATGTGTATAATTTCAGTAGTTATATATAATTTGTAAATTCTATTTTTTTTTAAAAAAATTTTTTCCTTGAGATTTAAAAAAAATCAAGATGTACCAAATGGCGATATTATAAATTATACAACATCCATGACATAAATCACATTGTAACAATTCTGAAATAAAAATAAAAGTCTAATTTTATTAATATATTCTTTTTAATGCAAAAAAAATAGTATTTTTAATATTAGCACTATTCATACAAAAAGCCATCTTGGTAGGCATTTTTTCAAGTTTCCAATTTAAATTTAATTCTAGCACCGCTATAGATATATATATCGGTCACTTTTATTTTTATCAGAAAATATTTAAAAAAGAATTTCCAAACCCTCATTGTTGTCTTTTGGAATAGTCATGTAAAGCTTATAATTGGAAATAAAAAAACGTGTAGCTAAATGGCATTTCGAAAGAAAGAATTGTGTAATTTTCTAAAAATTGTCAGAAATTGTGATGAAAAAAGGGGGGGGGAAGAAACACTTTCTTGCCAACAAGTGTGATCCAGTATTTGAATTCTTCCCTTCCCCTGTCTTTGACTTAAACATGGGAAAACCACTCCTCTTCTCCCTTGTTCCCTTGGTCATATGAAGAAAAGGATGAATTCTTAGAATCCTCGTTGACCAATGTCACAATGTTTAGTTGCTGTATTTGCGATCTTGAAAGGTCAGATTCTTGGAAGAGTTTTCATTAACTTTGATAATTAAAGTTATTACATCAAAAAGAAAGCGATTTTTTAGTTGGAGAATCATCAAAATATCATCATCATTTTTAATTGAAGAATCACATCAAAATATCATCATCATTTTTTAATTGAAGAATTACATCAAAATATCATCATCATTTTTAATTGAAGAATCACATCAAAATATCATCATCATTTTTAATTGAAGAATCACATCAAAATATCATCATCATTTTTAATTGAAGAATCGCATCAAAATATCATCATTTTTTAATTGAAGAATCATCAAAATATCATCATTTTTTAATTGAAGAATCATCAAGTTCATCAAAATTGTAGCCGAAATTTACAATAGCAGTAAATCTAATTTTGAGAAATCAATTAGAATTCAGTATTCAACTTTGCAAAAGATTTTAAAGCAAACAGATATTATGAAATAAAATTCAGAAAAAATGGAAAATGTCCAAAAATGGAAAAAGAAAAACTTTGAATTAACTCCGTTTGAGAATTTGAAAAAAAAAATGTCCTTTTTTAATGATTTAAACAAATTCGAACAGTAATTATTTCTGCAAATAACCTTATTTTGAAAAGGAAAACAATAGAAATTGTTTCTAAATTGGAATGCAAAGATTCTCAATTCTAAATAGTTGGGCTATTTTTGGATCAAATGCAATTCAAATAGTTGGATAGATCACTTTAAAAAAAATCACAATTTTTTCTACAAATTTGTTATAGCGAGTCTGCAGTCGTCGATAGTGATAGTCCAAAAGTGGATGAAAACATCATCACCATCCTTCATTCAACAACTATATTCTACTGAAAATATTTTCATTGCTGATGAGGAAGATCTTCTTTTTCAGTAAAGAGTGAAAAATCGTTCACAGTTGGAAACTACTATCAACTATTTTTCTATCCATTAATTCAGACGGTAGTGAAATGTTAACACATTAGTCGTTGGAAAAACCACAAGCGTGAGAAATTTTCCTACTGAATATGCTTTAGACAAAATATTTCGGATGTTTTTCAAAATTACCTTCGTAAGTTGGAGAGATAAATGCGTTCCCAAAATTGACAGATTCTTTTATATATTGATCAATGCACCGTCCACATTGTAGATTGAAAGTTAATCAAGATTATCTGATCACTTAAGTCGTTAAACTTGGTAGAAGCCCTTCATAGGATTTCTTTAACTTTGGAATGAGTCAAGAGTTAATGCGTCTCAACTTCTTGAGAAAATGATTGTCTAGAGATTAGAAATAATGAATTTGAGACAAAAAATTCTAATGAAAAGGAAAAGGTCTTCATCATTTTAATTGACTTTGAAAATTATGTAGTTTGCGACATAGACTTTTTTACATCATAGATACTGATTCTAGGTGGTTTGACAGATACATAATCGAATAATTCAGGCGATGATCAAGATGATAATGAAGGATATGAATTTCCCCTCTCAGTAAGAGACCATTCAATCTTTGAAAATAATTAAAGCTATACATTCAAATATTGAAGGTCACAAGAAAACTCACTTGTATTGAGAATGCTGTTTATGATCTAACTGATAAGATACAAAATAAAACAAACGATTTTTAAAAAAATTAAGCTTTTAAAAAATTGATTCTTAACCATTGTGAAGGAAAAAATTTGTTTAAGTATCTTTGGACAGAAAGTGGTCTTTCGAAATCTTTCTGCATACTGACTAACAAGAATGTTATTCCTTGTACCTCCCCTTAAACAAAAGATGTAAATCTTGATCAGAAAAAGAACGCCTTACATGGCGTTGTGGTACAATAGTTATAAAATGTTAACTTTTAGTATGGATTTAGCATACTGACTCTATTGCGGTATCCTTTGCGATTATTATTATTTGAGGGGGGGGATTAATCCTTGGCACGGGGTTAATAGTGTCCGAAAATCGAATTTTTGTTTTTGACGTATTTTTTCCCAATAAATTGATGTCAAAATTTGAAACAGAAATACAATTTGTCGCTGCAATTGTAGTCACAAAAATCATGAAACATATTTAATATATTAAAGTCCTCGCATGTTTGAATAATCGCAATTATATGCTTCCGAAAGTACAGACCGACAGACGGTTAATCTTATGGAAAATGTGATTCAAAATGGACGAATCTACACTTTAGAGGCTATCCAAGTAGGAGCTTTTATTTCGCTCAAAAATTTTACTTTATTTATTTATTTTTTTTTTTTTTTTACTGTTTGTTTAAACTTTTTTGCTTATTAATATTTTTTAGAATTTTTTTAATTGAAATATTATAGAGAGTTTTCTTTTTATATATAATATTTTTTTTAATTTTTGTTAATATCTTTCTAATAATTTTTTTTATTCTGAAAAGATCTTTGCAAAAGAAGCATCGAAAGTTTTTAAGAATTTCCTGTGTTTCATTAACCGATTCATTATCTATTTTAATTTTTTTTAATTACAAGCAATGAGATTATTTTGTATCTTATAAGATTTAAATAAAAAAATAATTGCTGCAATAAAAGTATTAGATGTGAAAATATTTTCATCTGAGGTAGGGTAGATATATCAGCAAATACTTTGAAATAACTAAAAGTTATTTCGTAAATTCAGACATTTGCTCAAGTGTTAAGCCACTAAAATCATTACTTTTACAATTAAGAATAGATGTGCATCATAGATTTCCAGAGAACTGAACTGAAAACGAAAGTCAATGTACGTCCCTGCTATTTCAGATATTAATTTTCGAAATGCTGTAAAAATACAGCTGTAAAATTACTCAAGTGAATCTTGACACGGAGTTTCTCTAGCATTTCTCGACCGAAAATCCACCCGACGTGTCAAAAGTATTAATAAAATGTAAAGAGAAATAAGCCGAATTTTTTTCAGGGTCACTATAATTTAGTAAAGACTACGTTATGGTTTGTGAGCTCCATTCGGTACAAGAAAAAAAAATCCTAGCATTGGATTTGTGATAAAAAAAATATTTTATCAATAATGAAAAAGGTGAAATCCGAAGAACTCCCTCTAAGTTATTTTTAATTACAGTGCTGTCAACCTTACACATGTAGCTTGCCATGCTCTGATGATAATCGTTTATTTTGAAGCCCGACATTTTCTTGAAAGGTCATGGTTCAAGCAGCATTTTGCCATTTAGTTAATTAAAATATTTGCTCATTTATTATCTATATGCTTTGATCTGAACTATTGTTTTCAATAGCTTATTTAAGTCTCATCAACTGACTGTACGGCTGGAATCGCCGTAGAGAGTTATACTTTGATCAGGAATCTTTCTTACATCCCCAATTCTGAGAGTAGTTTTTCGAAACTTAACGAGACTCTAAAAAATAATATTTAATTACTAACCCATTATATCTCAAGAAAGAATATCCAGCTTAATGTCCAATTCTTTAAAGGATAAATAGTTAGAAGACATAAATTTGAGATAATAAATAAATTTGTAGAAATTAAAATAACGAAAATAAAGTCATAAAATTATTAAAGTGATAGTTTCTTTCATTTTAATAAGTTTTAAATTAAATATTACAATTTCGTAAAGAATCAATATATAATCTTTTTCATGCAGTAAAAATTAAAATTTTTATTCTTTATCCATTTTCTTACTTATTAGTTACCAATTTTCCATCAATAAGAAAAATACGATGATTTCAATAAAGTTAGGTTATCGATTACTTTGTTAAAATTAAAGTAAGAAAAGAGTTATATTAAATGTTTTTATCTTTTAGGTTAATAACATAAAATATATTTATGTAACATTCATTAAAAGTTAAATATTAGATAAGAATAAATGTTGTAATTTACTTTCCATATATTCAAAATTGAAGATTTTATTCATTTGGTGAAATTAAAGAACGTTATCAAATTTCTTTTCTTTTCTTTTTTATTTATTGGAGGATCAATATATATTTGTGACTAGGATCTCAAAATCCAAAATAAAGCGCTATTTGTTAATTTTAGCACGCAAAAATTTGTTCTGTGAATATTCAAAAATTATTTCTTATTTTTAATCAAAATGATTGACTCAGTTTTGGAAGTTCATATCAAAATATGTTTTTGTTTAAGCGAAATGATAGCTTTCTCTTTTTATATCGATTAATTAAAAACTTTATTTTTCCGTCTGGTGAAAATACAGACAGTAATATCAGGTTCAGTTAAGTAAATCATACTTTTGTCAACATGAAATATAGCATACTTAGATAAGAACTTTTAAGATAAATTCTCAAAAAGAAAGAGTAAATGTTGCAGTACAAATTTAAAGACAAAACTATTAATTTTACATTTTTTTCCGTTTGCTAAATATATTTTGTACCATATAATTGCATATCTATTCATCTTGTATTTTATATATCATCAAAAATACAGAGATTTTCTTTGTTTTCTGTTATCTTACTTCAGAAATTAAATCTCTTTAGATAAGATAAAAAAATTTTTTCTTTGTTAAAATAATTCCGTTTATAATTAACTTTTTCCTCACATTGGATGTTATTTTTCGACCATAAGAATGTTATTTAACTGCAGCATCAGAGAAATACTTATTACAGGCAATTGGTACTTTTTGTTTGTTTTCTTTTCTTAATACCTCGCTTGACATTCTAATTTTCGAAAATCATTTTGGAGTTGTAGTAAAATTCTGTTTCTTTCTAATGAATTTTTTTCCCTAATATCGTAATGATCTGCTTCCCTTTTAAAAAGAGGGGAAGAGAATTCTTATAAAATTGCATGGACTCTTTTTTTAAATTAAATTTCTTGCAAAACCAAACATGCTTAAGTAGTTATTAAAAATAGTTACACATTACTTTTATTGTTTCCTACTTCTTTAATTCAAAGCACATACAATTAATAGAATAATACAATTATTAAGGAAGAGAAAAAACAAAAACATTTATATTGTATTAAAAATAAAACTTTAATTAAGTTTTAATCTGACAGTTTACTTGCTTAAAGCTTGCTTACTTGCTTTAAGCTCTGAAAACCGAATTTTATTTTAAAATATCCAGGCAGGAACGTCATATATATATATGTGTACGAGGCATTGTTTGGTTTAAATAGAATGCAACTGAAAATACAAAAAGCGAAATGTCCTTATTCGGGACAAACGAATTGCGAGAGAGGCATGATGTAGTAGGTAATAGTGACATAGTGGACATGCGTTTGTTATATGGGGAAAGTCCATATGGTTTTCAGGACTGACTTTGCAAACGTTCCACAATTTTTATTTATGGTATAACACTAAATGCCATTCTTATCTGTATGTGCTCATGTAAAAAGCATTCTTTGTATGTGTATCTGACTTATTCTAAAGTTTGCTTGAGCTCTTTCAAGAGATCTTCAGGGATATGATTCAGATTAATACATGGTGAACGCATATTCTTCATTCTCCAGGGAAAATCTTACTCTAAAAAAGGAAGAAATTATTAAGTGAGACCAATCTAATATTATAGAATATTTAAAATCTAGATTAATTAGACCCATATAGGGTTGGTTTTAATGTTGATGTCGTTTCTGACAAAAGACTTTTATATCGTCACCATAACGATTTTAAATATTCATCAAGGCTAACATCCCAATATGGTGTATAATATTGTATGATAATTGTATCCAATATTCAACATTATTATACAACATTGCAGATATTGCTTAATATTTTACAATATTATACAATATGTGTGTGAAACTAAGGATTAAATAATTACACAAATTAAAATTACTGAAAATTTGAAAAATTTTAAATTTTTTTATTAAACTATTAAAAATTTTTATTTCTCAACATGAGTGGAAAGGATCAACGTGGTCAAATGGTTCAACAAGGTCAAATTTTTAATAACATTTGACTATTGAAAGTTTGGTTCAAAACTTATCAGTTCAAAACAAAAGTGAATATTATCATTAAAATGTCGTATTTATGTTGTCAACAGAAAAAATAAATTCACTAGAAATTTTCTAAAAAATAATTTATTTAATAAAATTATTATCAACAACATGATTTCTCACTAACTGATTAATCACATTTCCAATACTAAATAATTCTCTACAGTTGTCTATAGAAAAAAAATGGTACATCTTTACTTATACAATATTATTTTTCCTTCATAGCTATTGCTATCTACACTCTCAAAATAGAAATATTTTTTTTGAAAAATTCTAGAATATTAAAATAGTTAATATGTTAAGAACACTTGTAAAAATAAAATGTGTGCACTGAGCTGTGCCATTTGCTTTTATTCGTTCTATATAAATGAGAATACTCTTCATTGAGCAAATAACAACAGATATTTGATGACAGTGAATACCATTTAATATAAAGCATATATGTTGGTTTTATAAAAACCATTTAGAACAATGATAAAAATATTTCATAGAAACAAATTTTTTTGCAAACAACTGGAATAGATATTTGCATCGAACATTTGAGCAACTAGATTATTCCAGATCATTCTTTTGTTTTTGCCTGCATAATTTTTAAATCGTTCCCTATTGTGTTCCTTTTGCAAATGCATATGTACCTTGATGTATCCCATATTAATTATTTTCAGAATTCTACTGTAAAATATAAAAATCTATGTTCGTAAAAAAAAATAGTAATAATTCGCATTAATAATTTCAATAAAAGCAATTTTGAAACACCCTGCATAATTTAGCGAGTATGATTTAATTTTGTGCCAAGAAAATACATTAAAATAAGCACAAAATAGCATTAGATGGAAGGTCAAACTGTGAAACCCTACGTTCGATTGTTTTCAGCGGTGGAATTTTGACTAAGCACCTGCCAAAGACTCCGGGCAGTTGAATAAAAAATTTATAAAACTCATTCTAAGTAAATAAATTTGTGAAAAATAAAAATTCTGCAAATTTTAAAATAATAGAGCTAAGAGCTAAATATACTTAATTCAATTGCTAAAAGAATTATTAAATTAACTAAGTTATAATTAATGACTTATTTATAATAAATTGAAATACTTAATATTCATTTGGATGGTGATGTTACATTTCGTTTGATTGAATCTCTAAACTAGTAAATTTTAATCTTATCTTTGTTTGAAGCTTCTCATTTCATTTATTTAATAAGAAAACTATTTACTAATATATATGGATTAAATTTTCAAGAAATTATTTATTTTAATAATTTTTAATATATATATTTAGAAAGTTATAAAAATAAAATAAATAATTAACAAATGGATTAGGTTAAAAATTTTCAGAAATGTGAAAATAAATTAACCAATCATTAAAAAACCGAACTCATGAGAGGCCATTATCTAAAGTTGCAAAATGATCTGAAATAATACAACAAGAAAATTGCAAAAAGGGGGAGAAAGAAAACAGATATTTTAACTAAAAAAGTTTACAAATTATTCTGTAATGCATGCATTAAGGAAGTATAATTTTCAGTTTTACTATGACTCTTTTATTCTGCGAGAGAGATTCTAAGAATCGACTTGCACAGATTTAAAATTTGCAGAAAGAACTGTGACATGAAAATTGTTCAAATATATAGGTACCGATATTGCGAAAGCTTGTTCTTTTGCATAGTGATTTACATCAGGACCTACGAGTTAAATGAAATGAAATGAATGTAATAAATGAAATTCTTCATATAAAATGAGATATTGGGAGATCACACTCAATCGAATGTGTCCTTCCATGCTACAGCTCTTTAGTTAAACACAACCTTTATTGAACGATGACCGTGTTTAGGTTGTGTCTTTTCATTCTTTAAATTTGCATCCAGTGTTTTGAAACGTCCTATATTTCTAACAAGGCTTATTGAATTTCTAATTTAACTTCTATTGTGGCATAAAGTCGGGTTTGTTTCCAAACGATGATTAGAGTAATAGAATATTTTAATAAAAAGTACTCTTAACGTTTGAAACAGAATTAAAAAATCATCAAAATCAAAAAATAAAATAGTTTGATAAAACTTTTTATGGTGAATTAACATCATTATCAGTTTTTAATCGTAATTTTGTTTCTGTATCGATATATTACTTTTGCTTTATCAATTTTTTTAGACTTCCAAATAAAAGGAGCATTCAAGTATTTATAATTATCATTTCGAAAGACTGAAAATATAATTATTATAATTAATTTAATTATACAATTCTCTCTAAAACATTGGAAATATATAACAAAGAAATGAGTACAAAAATCCCTCTTCTCTATTTCATAATCAAATGATGACCAACTATTAATAAATGAAGCTTGCGTTTCTAATATTGCTAAATTTGCTAAATTTTTTTAGGAAATATTTAGTTATAGAGTTTAAATTTTGCAAAATTCTTAAAATGAAATCATATTAATAAACGCAAAATTCAGAACATTTTTTTCATAATGAGAAAAAGAAATTAGTTAAAAAAACGATATTAAAGTCATTAAGTTAAATTATTAAGGAAAATTTAATAGTTTCATCCTAATGCGTCCAGAAATAATTGATACATTTATCGTACATTAATTCAAAAGTGAATGACATTAAAGTCAAACTATTGCTATGTCTTACCAGATTAATCAACTTTTAAATTAGAACAAGCAAATATTTTTAAACGTTTACCTCTTTACGTCACTTGAATGCTGATGCTTATTGAAAAAATTATATTAAAATAGAAACGATAATGTTTTTCCATTTATGGAATTCCATCAAAAAATGGAATTATTCCAGACAACCTGGACCATTTCCAACAACCGGAGCATATACAGTAGTATACTGAAATTATATATATATATTCAACATTATTTGTAGTTAAGGAACTTAATCTATAAAAAAATTGTTTAAGTTTCCCGAGTACAAATTCTTCACTAGAAAAATATACATATTTTCTCCTGCGAACATTTTCTAGAATGATTGCCACTAAAATTTAAACTATTCTATTATTTACATTCATACATAATGATCATTTATTATAGACTTCGCCATCTTTTATGAAATCTACAGAAATTAGTTATCCGTACTATTAATGTAATCTATCTAATCTAATATAATCCCTGTTAATGATATCAAAATACGATCCAATAAGACAAATTTATTATGTTTCTTAAAATAATTATGTTGCAATATCCGATATTTTTTTAGTATAAAGCAATTCATTTAACTAACATTTAATCTAAATTGACGCCGAAATTCTAACATAAACTTTACAATGTCATAAATATATACTCAATATTATTATGAAGTTTTATTTATATTTTTCTATTTTCTTTGTATTTCTAAAATGCAAGCTATGCAAAACTTTTTTATGAAATATTTAATACCTTAATCTCTTAAATATTTTGATTCTTTTATTATCTAATTTAAAAACTCTTTCTATTTAGTGAATTTATTTCTTGTTGATACAATTAAGAATGTATCGAATATTTGATGTATTCTTTTATTATGCATTATTTTTACAAGATACGCTACAAAATATGTAAATCTGATTGTTTATTTTCAGCTCATAAGTTTCAGAAGCGATAGTTCAAAGGTTCTATAACGTCCTGGCAAAGCCGTTAAAGGGTTAAACATCCTCTAATAGTTCGGACATTCATTGTAAATAAAGGTTTCTTGTAGCTTGTTTTCAAAGTCAGTTCTAAGCTTCAATAATTACATGTTAAAATTAAGACATGTGGTTATGAAATGACAAATTGAATTCATTACGTACAACACGAGTAACATATC
Source organism: Argiope aurantia (assembly GCA_026543865.1). Classification (NCBI taxonomy): domain Eukaryota; kingdom Metazoa; phylum Arthropoda; class Arachnida; order Araneae; family Araneidae; genus Argiope; species Argiope aurantia. Next base: position 14,000 of record JAPMOR010045987.1, on the reverse strand, counting down.
AAAAACTAATCTATAAATTCATTTTGAAATTCTTGAAACAGTTAACAAGGGAGGGGAAGAATATTATGTCAAAATAGGAGGAAAACAATGTACTATAAAACCGTAAACATATAATTAAGTCTATCATATAAATGTGTAGATATATACGAAAAGGCACCATTTCATTTATTCTTTAATTAAATGTAATTTGAATATCACTTTTTCAACAAGAAGTAAACAATACATTGGAAGTTCCTAATAAAATAGCTCGTAAATTGCAATTAAGTTTGTCATGTGATTGCAATATCACGTAAAATGATTTCGTTCATAGCTAGTTTATTTCTAAAGGACTCGTGTCTATTTAAAGTGATTAAACATATATTTCTTAAAAATACACTGTTTGACAATAACTATTACAAGAATATTAGCAGCTTAGAAAGCCAAGGCGATGCAGTATTTTTTTATATTATCAAAATTAATTCTGTAACAGGAATAGGCCATAATAATTACTATGTTTGACATTTACCTCGACAGAGAGTATTCACTTTTGCTGTCCCAAGTGAGATTTGTCAGGTAGATGAACTCGATGGGGCTCAGAATCTAATTACCTTTTGAATTATCTTATTTATCCTTCCTAATGCAAGAAACTCATAGAATATTGATCGTCATGACGAGTATACCGTGTAATTCGATATCGATATATATTCTGAGTAAAGAACCTAAAATAATAACAACCTTTCAACTTAAATGTATGCTTATTTGTTATAAGGCAATTTACACCGATGATCATTCATAAACTTTAAACGTTCTACGCCAAGGATTCCCAAATTATTAAATTTTAGACCACGTAAATAAAAATCAAAAATAAATGTGCTATCATAAAAGTATTTGTAGATTCAAAACCAATGATTCCTAATTGGAGGTTTTTGTATTCAAACAATAAAACATTTTAATATTTAACTACTTCCGTTTGTATATTCCTAATATTCAATTACTTCCGCGAACAAAATGTCTACATAATAATATAATACAAATATAGAATATACTTCAGTAAAAATCTATGATTGTAAATATTAAAATATCGAGGTCTGCGTTTCTGTATCAGAGTGTGAGATAATACGAACTTAATCACCATATATATATACAGGGTGTTTATTTAGTCCTGAACCTATTTTGATGTTTAATAACTCATAAAATAATGAAGATATAAACAAACTTATGGCATTTATTGATGGAATAACTCATATATTTTCTTTTTCAGGTTTGAATATTTTTACTTTTGTAACTATCGTCTGCGTGTGTGGTTAATTTCAGATAATTTCATTTTCCAGTCTAAATATCTGTACTTTTCTAAATATCGTCTGCTTATTAATTGCATTCTTCTCTCTTTTGTTTTTGGCAACTATTGAAATGTTATGTTTACTTCTGATGTGTTTGTTCTATGTAGTACTTTTGCATGTGATGTTTTATTCGAGCGGATATTAAGGAGAATGCATACACCACAAGAGAAAGCACAGATTTTATGGTGGTTCATAGAAACGAAATCGATAGTACAAGCACAGAGAAATTTCAGAAGAATTTACCAAAAATATCCTCCATCCAAAAACAGCATCTTGCGGTGTAAAAAGAATAGAAATTGGAAGAAATTGGAAAGTATCGCAGATAGAAATTGGAAGTATCGCAGAAATTGGAAGTATCGCAGATAAGAAACGTTCCGGACGTCCTTGCACAAGTGATTTTGATGTTGAGCGTGTCAGAGAGACATTTTTACACAATCCTAGAATATCTGTGAGATCAGCGGTTCACATTCATTGACAAGTTCACTGACTTTTTGAGTCTATTTAACCATTTATGTTATTAATTTTAATCTATCTTTATTATTTTATGAGTTATTAAACATCAAAATGGGTCCGGGACTAAATAAACACCCTAT
>JAPMOR010045987.1:0-11988 GCA_026543865.1 Argiope aurantia | reverse complement strand
TATATATAATGAGAATAATGAAGATCAAAATAAAATGCTAAAAAAGGGGTACCATTTTTCACTTATTTTGAAAATTCTTTTAAATTTCCTGTACAAAAATATCACCAAATGTAATGTACCATTTATAGTATAAGTTACTAGGGCTTGAGAAATCTACTGCATTTCCATATGATTACTGCGATTCGTTATTGTATTAGATCAATCATTCTGCTTCTGATTTAAATCTCAAATTTAGCTCAAACTAACTATACAACTAACTCAAGTTTAATCTTTACTACTAGATAATAGCTTTAAATATCATGCTAGTATGTATTTAGGTAATTAAAAATAGCATATTTAATCAGAACTTAGTTTTGAACATTAGTTACTAGTATCTTTTGTTTAGAAACTCTAGACTTATCATGAATTTATTTTAATCCCATGGTACAATTTCCATAATCCTGAGATGCCCATTCGCAGCCTTTTACGCCAATCAATTACAATTCGGCAGCTTGCATCTCTTTCTGCATGTTCTCAGCTTTACATGTCTCAATCTATAGACACAAAAGGCACTGTAAGTGGATTGTCTTGAAGCTATATAATTCACCGATTATATCGCCATTAACTTCCGAGTAGATTGAGAAGTATGGTTCGCATCGATAAATTTACCGTCATTGGTAATAAACAGGAACATATTCAATAAATAAGCAATCTGTGTAAGGCACCCATCAATGCCACCGATGCATTCGATATTTATATCTCGATCTGTATGGTTTCGGTCTTGGAAACATAAATCTTTGCCTGTACACCAGCTTTTCAGTAAATATGGGCTCTTGGGTCGTCAGATCATCGCAAGTTGCGTTCACCTCCTTCTTCTTTACGTATGCCATGACCATTTTGTTGGTGAAGTACCTTCTGGCATTGATGACTTTAGACTGAAATTCTTGCTTTTGTACACATAAATCGTACCACATTCGAGTTCGATTTCTAAGTTCTTCGACTGCCTCGACCATTCTTTCTGGACCAAATTCGTTGATTCTCTCTGAAAGTCGTCTGTTGAAATATTTATAAAGGATCATGTCTGCGCTGTTGAATTTCACAAGTCGTTGGTAGAGATCGCTGCTCAGTTTCCTTTTGAATCTTAAAAATTCAAAATATGAATAACATAAGGATAATAAAATTGAAAGAAATAAAAACTAATATTGTATAAAGAGATAAGAAATAAATATATATAAAGAAAGAAAATAATTGCATAAAGAGATAAAATTAGAAAAAGAAACGGCATTTTTTAAAATACTTCATTTCATTTGCTTTAAAATTTTTCTTTAATTTGTTTCTTTTGGATCGATAAACAGTTCACTTTAATTTCAAATTTTCATTCACATCAGCCACTAAGCATATTCATTTTAAATTATGTTAACTCAATAACGTCTAACTAGTTTATTATGAACAAACAAACAGAGCGATTTCGTAAGTTATCATTCAGGCCATATGAAAAAAAAAAACCCAATTAGCTCTTCATTATGCAATATTTTTCTTACACCAACATTTTACGATACTCGTATAAAAATTTAATTTGCCACTGAAAGTTATTTATTTCTTTTACTTTGTATTTATGGCACTGCGCATGATTATAAAATACTTTATAGAAATAAGTTAAATTTCTGACATGTGCAATTATTATTTGTTCCATTTGATATTCTTTTTAATATTCATAAATGAACAAAAATGCAATTTCCAAACAGCAATATAAATATACTTATAATTAATTACATACAACAATGTTCTGAATAAATAAAGCTTACTTCATAATATCTATTAACATTACGAAAAGATGAACTCTTAAAATATCCTTTTACAACTGGAATTCTGGTGTATAAGTGGAAAAGTAATTCTCCAACTCATCCTGTCAAGTGTTTGCTGATTTAAAGGGAGTGTCGCGGAGCTCTTGAACTTAAGGTTCTTACCCTCCGTACATAATAGATGAATAGTGTAATGGCATGGCAATGAACTTCAAAGGCTGGAAAGGAAAGATTTGAAATTCCTTGAAGTACTCTTGAAATATACTACGGCGATATACAAATTATCGGGTCCAGAAACAAAAGATATCAATTTATATATGCTATGTCAATATTTATTATGCTTTGTTCAAAGGAATTCCAGCGACTGCGATGCATTTAAACCAATGTTGTTGTTTTTTCTGATTACCAAAATATATCGCAATTAGACTAATAAATTTTATTTTTAAATGGTCACAATGGGTCTTGTGGATTTAAAAATGTTTCCTTATAATAATTTGTCGAAAACATAATGTAAACGAATATTTTGTAAAAAGAATTAAAATTTTATGAATGAATGCAAATTTTGAAAGTTTCTGATAGATATTATGAAAAGCAGAGGGCTTTAAAGTTGTTCCATTAACGCTCTTCCGATTTTGTAATTATTTTATTGTATTAATAGTCTCAAACGGTCACCACAAAAATGTATGAAAATAAAAAGAATCGCAATGTGCTATATCAGTGGAATATGGAGTTTATATTGTCATGTTGTTGAATATTTTGAGAGCAGGTCATGGTAAATAAACCCGTTTCGATTTTTTTTTCGAAGGAAAAAGAGACCAAAAATACAGAGGGTGGATTTTGGCTCAGAGATTGTTCTCCTTTGGCGAATATCGCAGTGATACTCCATCATTCTATGTGGATTTTCTGTGCCAGAAAATTTTACATTATGACAGCTAACTGTGACACACAAACAGAAGGTGGCTTTATCTGTAAAAGCAAGTCTATTCGCGAAACTGTCCACATCTAGATTTTGTTGGAAATCCATACAGAACTCTTTACAAAGATTTAACAGAAGGTTTTAAAGCCTGTACCATCTGAAATATGTTTGGTTTGAATTGTAGATAGTAGCACACTTCTCACCGCAGTTTAATGCACATTCAATTTTGCACGTGCACACCACGTTGATTTTTCAGAACTTGGTTTTCTCACATAAGTAGCTTATGTCTTGAAGTTCTGATGAAGTGGTGTTACTTTAACAAATGTAGCGCAAAAATGCTTTTAAATGACGATAAAAGAGGCTTTGCATATTGAAAAAACAAATGCTTTCTCCTGCATGGATAAGACAATTTTGAAAATGGCAGCGACAAACGCTTTCTCCTAGCAACCTCCAATCAATTTTGTTACTGGTAGAATTTTCACTGTTGTCAGATAAATCTTGCGTAATTGTAATTTTAGGATAAATTTTTTCGAATAAAAAAAAATCAGTTACAGCATTCGTACTATGCCATTCCTTTTGTGTCATTCAATAGGATCACCCTGTATTTGTACACCTCTTGGCAAAATCTCCATAAAATCTGCATTTTATAAGTTAAAAAATGAAATCTTATTACTTTTCAGAAACATCATTTATAAAAGGTGTTCCAAAATTAACACATGATTTAAATTTGCTACTATTCTTTAAGTAAAGTGTTGGCAATTCTATTAAAGTAAGTAAAAGGTTAGTAAAAGTGGAGTGTTACACGATAAAACAACATTTCAACGCAAGATTTGAATTAAAAGAAACAGCTTCTTTTTCTTTAAAATATTATATTTTTATTGAATCGTTAAGTACGCAGATAGGGTTATGTATGGATTAACATATTGTTACAAATCTGTGATGCTGCTTCCCAGCATAGTTGGTTCCATCATCAGAAAGACTGTTTTACAGTCATCTGTATTCAACGGAGTCCGGGCGACGCGTCGGAGGTCCAGAGCTTGGCAAAAAACTTGGCGACGAATTTGGTAGTTTTGGCGCCAAATTAGATTATACCCGAAACATCGAGAATTTTCCCTTTCCGTCCATTAGGAACCGAGATGCGCCTCTAAAGTTCCTGATTGGTTGAGAGGCTTCTAGCCCACCTCCTGAGACCTATAAAAGGAGGCAGTCTGCAGCTGCCGGGTTGTAGTCGGAATCGACGGTAAACAACGAGTCTTCCAGAGATTAGCAGAGCAGCGACGGAGTCAAGCTAGTGCTAAACTAAGCTGTGCGCTACTGTCTTCAGTAGAGTCTTGTTGTGTGCTGCTGTGTGCACGTCTCGGCTGAAGATAATTGTCTTATCCATGCTGTATGTAGTGGTCGTCTTTGTGCTGCCCTGTGTGTTGTATTGTCAATAAACGAACGTGTTGTGTGTTCGTCTACTGAAAGGACTGAACATTGTGTTGTGTTATCTTCATACCATACACAACCACTAAATACACACAAGTAAACGAACCCGACAGATTGATAGTGATAGAGGGAAATCCGTAACAATATAGAGCAAATAATTTCCAAGGCTTTGCTGACACATACGCACTCTTTTGCCGAAATTTTCATAACCATTTTGCATAAATGTAGCTGAATTTCATTGGTGCATTGTTGAATTTCCTCTTTCAGTGTACGCATGCTTGTGTACTTTTTAGCATAGACCTTTTATTTCAAATGAACCCATAAAAAGAAATCCAGTAGTGTTAAATCACGCGATTTAAAGAGCCAATTCTGAAATGTTCGAATTGTGGCCACAAGACTTTCGTTATTTTTGAAGTATTGTTCAAAAATGGAAACGCGCTGTTCGATCGAAACCATTTTTACCAACCCTAAAATATCAGCTGTCAAATGTTTTTTAATAGGGTTGCCACCGCTTTACTACCCGAGTGGTGTTAATTTTGGGACACCCTTTACTGGTTTGCACTGAGAAGAAAGATTGCCACTAGCATTGCCATCCTCCAATTAGAAAAGTATAATGAGGGAGGAAACAATATTTGGAAGTCTACAGCAATTCGATACATACCTTTCATTTCTAGCATTGAGATGGAATATTATGACGTCGTCGACGTCCCAACAAAGCAGTTCTTTTAAGAGAACCAAAGACTCGTCCATTCTTTCTCTCACCATCACCAAATCGAAGACGGAATCTATGAAACGTACGTAATCCATGACGGCTGAAGTGTTGCTGAAGGCTTTATCGTCCATTCCCAGGTCAAACAGCATCTGGTTGAAGCCAATTTTGCCTCCCATTCGCTTTTCGTAGAACCCAGCAGGTTTTTGGTGTTTTCCTAAAAGTGATACCATATACAGCATGACATATCACTACATGGGGAAAAAACACCCTAAATGCATTGCTTTTCATTATAGAAGTTTATTCCTCTGTATTCTAAGCATTTATCTTTTTCTTTTTATTTATGTTAGTAATAATTGATTGTAATATGTTTTTCATTAGTACTTTTGAATTAGTATATTTATCTATTAGGTATTAACTCTTTCGGAAAGGGAGGTCTCTATCCTAGACGCTGCACGGGACAGAGCGTACTGGGATGGAATCATCCCACAGGACAGGGGTTTGACGTCACTAAGCCTAACTCTGAAATAAAATCACACAAAATAAAGTTTAAATCTTAACCCTTAAATGCCCAAAGTTTCAAATTTGATACCAGGCTTTTAAATCGAACTGCATACCTGCAATTGGTTTGTTTTTAATGTTTGATTGTATGTATATTAACATTGCAAGATGTTCTTTTGAGCATTGGGATTTTTAAAATTACTTTCTCTCTTTGTCTGGCATACTTCAATGAACACATTGATTTTTTTAAAATTTAATTTGGAAAATCAGGCTTTTAAGGGTTAACATTGTCATTTTTTCTACCTTTTTAGATTATTAGTTCGTTCATAATATGAGCATATTCTTCCACTGACAAATTGAGTTTTTTTTTTTTTTGCCGTAATAAACCGAAACCAAGGTTTTCCGTAATAAAAAGAGAAGTGCGCTAAATATAGCCGAAAGCTTCGGCAAATACAACAGAACTGAAGGTAAAACTCGAAAAGACTACAGTTACACAGTAATAGCAAAAAAAGAAGAAACGCGAATGATTGTATCAAGTGGGAAGTTACACAATCCAGCTTTGTTTATTTATATTACTCTTACTCCCACTCTCCAATAACTGATGAATAAAATATCAAAATTAGGTTGAATATCAGTAAAATGAAGGTCAAGATACCAAAACTATATTTATTTCAAAACTATATTTACTTATATTACGGACACAGGAAGCCATCTAGTCACGATTAAAAATAATATCAGTTTAAAATGCACATAATCATCAGCGTCCCATGAGTTCGATTTCCAGAAATGCATGGGTGGTACGCCCGACTGTGGGAGACGTCCATTGGTGATGCATATATGATACACCCGTTGCGAAAAAGGTTAAAATTGTAACAATTATTTGCTCAATCCAACAGAAATTATGAAAAAAAGGAGTTAATTCTTCCATAAGAATGCCATGGTAGAATTAACTACTCCATTCTTTATCCCTTTCATTTTTCCTATTACTGTGATTGCTTCTTTTGTTTTACACTTTTGTTTGAAACCCCTGCAATTGATTAAGAATCTGAATTTTATGAGGCTTACTGTTTTGTTATGTATCACAATTATACTATGTGATTTAAATAATCCAATGGTTTGATATTAAATTATTTGATCCTGTTTTAATCAGAATTAATCAAATGAATATTAAATTTATTCTATGTTTCAAAATTTATATCATTAGCTAGCTAAATTTAACCGACATTAATTTTGAAAATTGGAATATTCATTATCTAAAAAAAATGAAAACACAGCTGAATAGTGTTAACCCACAAGACCGTTAATGTTTTTCCGAGGCTTTTGGCTTTACTATTTTAAAGAAATCATATCTATTAAATTAAAATTATTATGACCAAAACGAGTATAATGTGTAAATAAATCAACGAATGGTTCGAGTTATGAACGATTTCCTAAAAGAATTTTAGGGGCAAAAAATAAATACATGGTCAGATGGTCAAGATTTCATGACAAATATAATCGAAAAGCATTCAACACCGGACTAATTCTTTACTTCATTTAAATCTTATGAATTAAATAAATGAAATGAAAAGAGTTTTATTCTTCAAAATATACAGAAATCAAGTGTAATGGGTTATAGGCCAGTGTTCGATGGCCGAATAGTTTTATATAGAATTTTACATCCCATCATTTAGTTTTCCGTCTCAAGAAACAGAGAAGCATTCAATACTGGATAGATTTCTTACTTTCTTCAAGTGCAATGATTATGTTTAAAAAACGAAAAACAAAACTGTATAAATATCAACAAAAAATTAATACTGTATTGGGATATATACTTCCATGGAAATGATCCATATAAAATGGTAACAGAAACCTTTTATTGCGCTTTTAAAGGGATGGTATAAATAGAATGGTAGTACAAAAAAATATAACCCCAAATTTTTGAATAATGAATTTTTTAAAAATAGATTTTTTAAAATAAATTGCTCACAAATGCAAGGTATGTGTGAAAGGAAATTAGAATTTGTCTGTCCTTTTAATTAAATTTTAATTTATCTCCAGAATGAGAAATTATAGTTCCCTTAAAATGTATAATATATAAGTTGGAATAAGTGTATGATAATCTGGTTTGGAACAATATGAGAGGCGAATATTTAATTATATTCGTCAATAAACCACCCCCATTGTATTCAATTAGCACCAATACTGTACATCCTCACCTAAAGTATCAAATCTTTCTTTGTAGAATCGATGAAGGCTGTAAAAGGAGAAAAGTGATTCATACAACTCAACGGGATTTCTGACGATGGTTATGAAGACTACATTATCCGGTAAGTTCCTCCTCATTTCGTCGTAATTTAAACGGCAGTGGTGAGTCAAGATGTTGTAGTGCAGCCCAAACTTCCTGACGTCAGGCACCATGGACCAATTAAAAGGCTCCGGATGACCGATGTAGCTGCCTTTTGCCGGAAGGACAAAGGTTAGACCATGTCTATACCCGTAACGATTGAAGATGTTTTGTATGCTGGAACTGGCACATTTGTGAGTCTTCAGAAAGACGATGTTGTGACGAGGAGTGCAGGAATTGGTCGGGTTTTCAGGTGGTTCTTCCGTGCTGGGAAAAGTATCTTCGCTTAGAATTCTTCTGACAGAGCTGGAAGAAATGAAACTTCAAAAACAGTAAAAAATAACTCCGGAAAAGTATACATAAAACTGGTTTAAAATAACTAAAAGATACCGAAAGGGAAAAAAAACGGAAAAAAAAGGCAAGCAGGATATAACTGATTGTAATCAGTGACAACTCAAACGATTGATATATATTTCAATAATGTGTAAGATTGTAGAGAAAGATCCTTTAAGTTAAGCATCATAATTTTAAGTTATAAATTAATGGTACAGAGAGGTAGTTATGAATAATTAAATTTGAACTGCTCATATTAGTATATTTATAAAGTAGGGAGCAAGCGTATCTTGGATCTAGCTTTTAGCGGATTTCAGTTTTCACTACTGCAAACTGCAGCTAATTGTATGTATTTTCAACACAAAATTCAACCAATTTCTATTCAATGTACAACAAGCTACTATACTTTGGAAACAATTATCTCTAGAGCTCCTCTGCAATGTTTTGCAAATTGTATACGATATCTCAATATAAACAATTTGAATTTGATTCCAAATTGCATAGCTTCATTTATTCATACTCTTGACATTTATTTATATTTAAAAACTCGAAAAACTAATATAGATGAGCGTATTCAAATACGAGAACATGTTAACCAATCATTTTTGCCAGCAGCATCTATATAGAACAACAAATGGCAAGGGAAGCTTAGTTACTGCTTTTGTTACTGCTATAAAGTTTAATAATCCTAATTTATGTGACTTTTAGTGTGACTTAGTTATTGGCACTCATGAGATGGGTCTCATTATTTCCGAAGTTGATAGGAAATTTGAATAAATTAGCATAAATCCTCAGAATAAACTTCAAATGTCTGATAAAGATGTTGGCAGAAGAGAAATTTAGAAAGAATGCATTCATCGACATCTGATAAAAATCGTTTCATGGGATGGACAGGATAATTATCTCAAAATTCTTTGTGTTTCAATGATGAAGCATCAGCGAATGCCTGTGAACTGATTATACTTTGTTTGATACCTGTATTGGTTTAAGCATAAAATTGAGCTCTCCAGTGAACTGCTGAAAACCTCAAACAACTCAGTTGCATTTCCAATTGTATCGAGTAATGAATATGGATTTGCAGAAAATTGTTATTGTTTCTTATGGCACTTGCCATGGGCAAGTTCGCTGTTCGAAGACAGCCGATTTTTAAGCCTGAGGGGAAGCGCCTCTTGTTTCTAAAGTAGCGCCATCTAGGGCCAAGAGAACGACTTTAGCTACACACACGTCACTTTCTTCATTCACGTATTTCATTTACTCATCCACAGATCGTAATTTAGACCTGAATCAGAGAACGATCACTCCTGATCCAGTACCCCCAGTGGTATTACTCTCGGCATGGAGGACTTTGTGACCACGATAGATTTATACGTGCGGCAGCCACCAAGCACCCGGGGAATCTTCGACCGGTGGGGTTCGAACTCGAAACCTAAGGGACACGAATCCAACCCTCTACCAACCAGGCTATCCCGGCCTCAGTAAATATATAAGGCCATGGACAACGTGACAGCCCTGCTAAGATGAGAATCGACACTGGCAGGTGTCAGGTCTTAAACAACGTTTTCTATCACTTGAATTATTCGTATTAGTTAGCTTTCTGAAGGGCTTGGTCAATTCAAAAGGACAGCGCGATATTACATACCTCGAAATTTGCCACCGACTATCTCCTGAAACACTCTGACTCTAGCATTCTCTGCTGGTTTCCTAAATTCCCAGATAATGAACATAAATGGATATAAATGGAAAATCTAGCAGAAAACAGTTTAAAAAAATCTCCATCATATGGCGTGACTGCCCTGTGAACTGTCTTGCAATAATATGATAGAACTGGACCAAAATATTTACACCTAGCGGATTGCAAACTACGATTTGTTATAGAAAATCTTCAGGCTTGAAGTGGACCTACAAGTAGTAAGTGCAACATTTTTTCTTGCCCTTTATTGTGCATTAAGATTATGTTCAAATGCTTCCTGATAAAACAAAAAATTTGATAAACATAATTTTTATATAAATATAAAGTTTCTTTTAAATTTATGTAAAAACATAAAGTGGAAACGGATTTTATACTTACTGAATATCTGTTTCATCATATTGGATAACATAAACAACAAATGCGGCGCAAAAAATGACTGAAACTAGACTGAAACTTCTATTTGGAACTCCCGCTTTGTGTGCATTCCCCTAAAATGAAAACATTTTAAGCTTAATAATGTGTTGTCAGTATATGAATATTCCAAAACACTTATTTTATTCTGGTATAAAAACAAACATGAGAAAATCTGAGTCATGCGTTTTTAAACTCTTACACTCCCTTCTTTTATTTGAAGAAGAATATTTTGAATATTCCAGTATCTTTAATTTGTGTTTGATGCATGTCAAAAAGCACATGATCCATTTATTTTGGAATCGAAGTCCATGATACGCCAGCGTTTTAAAGATGTAATAAAAACTTCCTGAGCAGTATATTATAAAGCAGATGATATTTCAATTGAATTGAATCAACATATTATTCCCCAATCAATATAGAAGGAATCGTATCTAGCGAGTTGCCGTTCAGCAGACATTGAATATCTTTGATGGAAACATAACGCCACAGTGTGATAAGGTTTGGAGCCAGAAAGTTTCAGACTGAAAACACGAATTCCACTAATATAATCGAAGAAACACCATAAATGCAAATCTGATACCTGCTAAGTATGTTGAAGACAAATGTTCACCTGCCCTGTGTGATGTGGCAAGGAAATTTGGAGAAATTGATATAAATGCAAATATCGTGAGACCGCATTCAAAATTGGCTCCTTCGCCTCAAAATGTCTCTAGTATGGCTTCAAAACCTGGTGCTTTATGTAATTAAATTAAAATTGGTGGAAATTTGTGGAATCACTAGGCAGAAAAGACATACTTAGTCTCAAAGAAAGTACGAAATGCAACACAATGTAACATATTCATCATGAGTTTTCATTTATTAATAAATCAAGCAAGTGTAGTGTAATTAAGTATAAATGTGAAAGTAAAAAGAAAATACAGTGTAAATTAATGGAAACTGCAGGCATTAGAAGGATGGTAATGAATTTTTTGAAACGGAAAGAAGACTTTTAAACTTATTTTTACTTTTAAAAGATAGAAATTCGGAAATAAGCTTTTAAAGCTTTGGCAGTATACAACATTTAGCGAATACCTTATTTTACATTAAAATATTCTAATATGAAATGGAATATTGTATAAACATCTAAGCTAACTCAATTATATCAGCAATCAAACAATTTTTTAGAATGAGTCTCATATTCAACAACTTCTACCTAAGCTAAATCCTCTTGCTCCTAAGCCTAGAATTTTGGTGGCAGATACTGAAGATATAATCTTCGATCACTTTTAGATGCTTATGGTATTAAGTCAAGTTGGAATAACCACATTCTCCGTATGTATCAAGATATTAAAAGTTATTTTAATAAAATTACTTTATGGTTATTAAAGATTTATCATGTAAGTGATGAGAAGAGAGATAAATCTTAGTGACTAACTGGTACACGCTTATATCAGCATTCCTGTAGAAAACAAATCTGTATTGTACTTGGTCATCCCATAAGAAAATGGTAAATTTTCTTTATGCGCAGCACGATTTCTAGTAGAAACAAATTATCAAAGTTTGTGCTTCTACTACTCGAACAGGAAAAGTAATCTTAATTTGACAGGCACATTAAAAATATCGCTGTACATTCGAAGGCCATTAAATCTGAGAGGGATTTCATTAATAGAAGGTTAAATCGTAAACTAAAAAATTAAAAACAATTTTTTTAAATAAAACTATTAATGCATTAAAAACTCATTTTTAATGATTAGATTAGCATCACAAAAGAACTAAATTGTAAATAAGAATATTAAAAATATTTCTTTTTTTTTCATAAAATTATTAATGCATTTGAAACATGTTTACAGCAATTAGATTAGTATCGCTAGAGAAATACACTGTAAAGTGGAAAATTAAATATATATTTTC